>VYXC01002712.1:102600-114587 GCA_013397175.1 Platysteira castanea | reverse complement strand
TTTTTTTTTTTTTGACATAGAATACCTGGGAATACAAGAGACAAAAATGCAAGTCTTTCACAAGTGGCTGAAATCATCATCCCACTGATGGTGGGTTCAACCTGACCTCTTCAGCTCTTCAGAGCAGCCATGAGCTCAGAAACTCAAAATCCTTTGTCTTATTTTTGCACCTCTCTCTCATCAGAACTGGAAGCTCTGATAACAAATCTACCCAGGGTGTCCTTTCAGCTTCCTGCTGCAGCTTCGCTTTTATGTTGATGTTAGCAGGATCTTTCATCATCCACCTCCTCAGAGCATCCCCTTTATGCCCACGCATTTCACTCCCATTTTAAGAAAAAAGCAAAAGCTGTTTGGCTTTGCTTAGAGCATAGGAGGATTACAACAGCAGGTACCATTATTAAAATAAAGCCAGCCTGTTCTCTTTTCCAGGAGGTAGTAACATGCTATTTCACCACCTTAGGAAAGGAGCTGACCTCTCCTCCCACAGATTCATATGGGACTATCAGCCTGAAGTCCCCAAGGAGCAGTGACAGAGGCCTCCCAGTGGAGAGGTGCTGGATACAAACATTTAAAAGCCTGATTTTGCAATAAGACCTTGGGGAATTTTTGTTGGTTTGTTTTGGGTTTGCTTTCCTGCTGATTGCTCTCTTCCCTTTCTTAATCATTAGTCTTTTCCAAGACTTAATCCAATAATTGAAATGTTATTAAGAATTTCATTGGTCATTTCTTGTAACAGGCTGTCACAAGACTGTTGAAAAAGTCATGCTCATGAAAATTTCCTTCCTGAGCTTTCCACAGTATGTTTTCTGATCATACTGTTGGGCCATTTTGGACGTACTGATTTAATTTTGAGCTTCTATAGTAAAAATTAAACTAGGGATGAGTTCCTATCTATTTTGTTGGCTTAGCTGCTGGATTCTGTTTCCCTTAAAAAAAACCTCCATTTAAGAACAAGAGTTCTGAACCCTGGAGTTTTGTTATCAGTTGACTTCAAATATCTTTAGTTTGCCAGCAATGAATCCTATATTGTCACTTGAGTCTGCTGACACCTGAATCCTCACTTGGGCACTCAAGAGTCAAAGAGCAGTTTGGGTTGGGAAAGGCCTTTAAAGATCATCAATAGGCCAATCCCCATGGCACTGCCAAGGACATCTTTCACTAAATGAGGTCACCCTTCCCCCATCCAATCTAACCTTGAACGTTCCCAATGATGAGGCATCCACAATTTCTCTGAGCAACCTGTTCCAGCCTCTCACCACTCTCATTGTAAAGAATTTCTTCCTTGTGTCTGATCTAAATCTACTCCCTTGTAGTTTAAACTGTTACCCCTGTCTTTTATCACTACATGGCCCTGGTAAAAAGTCTGTTCACATCTCTCTTATATGCCCCCTTTAATTATTGAAAGACTGCAGGAGGTTTCACTTCTCCAGGCTGAACAACACAAATTCTCTCAGCCTTTCTTCATAAGTGAGGTGATGCAGCCCTCTGATGATTTTTTGTGGCTCTCCCCTGGACCCACTCCTACAGCTCCATGGCTTTCTTGAGGTGAAAGCCCCAGAGTTGGATGCCGTTCTTCAGGTGGGGTCTCAGAAGAAGCCACAGGCATCTGGAGCTTCCAAGTAAGTCAGTATGCAGAAAAAACCCCCAAAATGTAAAACCCTACCACAAAGAAGACAAAACTCTAGAATCATACAGTCATATATGTATGGATTAATATATGTATTTTACAGTCTATATTACATCCATCTGAAAATTTCAGGTTTAGCCATTCTTAGTGCTCATCCATCAGGAACGAATGAGGAATTCATAAACCAGTAGGGTAAAAAATGTAGTTTTTAAGATCTGTATTAGACAGCAGTTTGGAAGTGCAGCTGTAAGGTATAAATGAACTATATTTTGTAATTTTATAGGGAATCAACTTAAAATTGAAAACATCGTAGCAAAGTACTGTGGATTTTCAGTGACACTTTTGCCCACACCATTCTTTTCCAAAGGGTTAAAAATGCCACTCCTCAAGTTGCACAAATATTCTCCTACGTTATGACATTGAAATCTCTGAGAAGGGGAAGGTTATACCTGCACGGGGTGACTGTGCCCCGGAACTGTACCTGTTGTTTGAGATGTGCCATGAGCTTGGCAATAGTTCAGCTGGGATTGGGCAACCCGACAGAGGTGGTTTCAGTAGCCATGAGCTGAGGCAGCACTGGGGGAGTGTTATTGATAAGTAAAGCTTTGTAAAGGGAAGGCTTTGTAATAATCATGGCTCAGGCCTGTTATTTCGGCTAAGTAGAAAAGGACTGTGGGAAAAAGACACAGCTGGATTAGGGGTAGAAAATCATGTTGCGTGACTGCCGCATGCTCACATTGTGGTATATGATGGTTGGCTGAATTGTGTTTGTTGTGCTTTAAAACTATGTAGACTGATAACCGGCTAACTGCTTAAAAAGGCTGGGTTTTTGCTATAAAGAGGCTCTCCTCTGCACCTGCCTGGGGGCTCCACGTCGCTCCGTATCACAACAGGGGAGGGCACGGAAGCCTTCTGTCTGTGGTGTGCCCGAGTGTCTGCAGGTGGGAGCCCACCCTGTTCCCACATCGGGGCAGGACACAAGGTTATCTCCTGCACGTGCAAGGACAAGAACAACCAGGAGCTACTCAGGCCAAGCACCCTGAGAAACATTCATGTAAGCAATTACTTAGGCTGCAGAGGTTGCTGCAAGACTCACAGCTGGTTACTCTTGTGTGCACACACGGTCTGACTCAAGCAGACACTTCCTTCAAGCTCAAGAAGTATTTAGACTATGCTCTCAGTCACATGATGTGGTTCTGCATGTCCAGTGCAGAGCCAGGAGTTTGACTTGGGTCCCTTCCAACTCAGGGTATTCTGTGATTCTATGAACCTCTGGGGTGGTATGGCACCTCAAATGCAAAGTACAGTTGAACAATTAAAATGTCACTCTCTGACTTTTAGTTTTCCCATGTAAGCTGTAGACACGTTCCAAAATACATTATCAGTGAAAGTTTGCAAAGATTTCCATGTGCATTTTGGGTCAGTACTGATCAGTAATATTAATGTGGCTTTTGTGACAGACTTAAAACACAGGCTAGTGCTGTGAAAGCACCTCCACAGTTATTTCAGGTGTTGGTCTAATGTATTTCAAGAGGATTTAAATCCTCATTTGTCATCTAGTAAAAGAAAGAGTCACATATAAATCTGTGGGTTCCTTTAATATTGTATCAAATTATGAACAAGTGTAAAACCAGTCTATTCCTTCAAATCTCTATGGACATGTGCCTATTCACTGAAGAGTTTGTGATCTTTATCCTAGACCCTTCGTGGCCACTAAGGCCTTTCTGTGATAGACAGAGAAAAGGTGGGTCTCTGTGGGATTATTGTTTTCCTCCCTTGTCATCCATCTCTGCTGAGAGAGTAGAATGTGGAGAAAAGGTGGGGCTCTGGCTCGCAACTCGCTCTGCTGGAAAGGTAAACTGTGCTAACAGGCTGGGCAGCGAGCAAGTGCTGATCCAGACACCAGCTGCTGCCAGCAGAGCCCTTGCCACGGGGGCAGAGGAGGAACCAAACACAGATCTTGTCATCACAGTTTGTTTTCTAGGCGGTCCCTGAAGCCACACAGTAGTGTACCACCCTGTGTAGCAAATTCACAGGAAGTCTTGAAATTTTCCTAGTTTGCAACTGTGAACAGCAAGAAAGTATTCCATCTATTTATAATTTGGTGCTCCATATATATTTTTCCTAAGGACATCTAATGAGCTACTTTTGTATTCTTAATGCCCTGAACCTGAGGTAATTCTCATGCTGTACATTTTCTGGATACCTGCAGATGACTCACTTGAAGAAAGGGAGTGTTGTTTCATTTTAATTATGTAATAATTTATAACCCTGCCCTAGACAGAGATTGCAGGGTGAGGAGAGCTGGCAAGCCAGGAGAAGACAGAGAAATAAAAAGGTTCCAAAGGTCCATCAGCCACACTACACCATGTCAGGTACAAGGTGTTTAAAGGGTGTTTAAAGAATGTGGCAGACTTTACCTTCATGTTGTCCTTTAGGGGACAATAAACAGCAGGCCTTTGGGAAGATTCACATAGCACCAGTACAACTAGCCAGAGGTAGGATTAAGACACAATTAACTTCACATTCAAAAGAAAGAGGGAAACAAATGAGAGAAGAAAAGTTGTGTAGAACAGGCAGTCATTACTGCCTGTGTTTGGAAGTGATATGAAAGATTTGGTAAATGCAGTTGGAATAAGTAGAAAACCTCTCAATATCAACTGGCTTTGGAT
Source organism: Platysteira castanea (assembly GCA_013397175.1). NCBI lineage: Eukaryota > Metazoa > Chordata > Aves > Passeriformes > Platysteira > Platysteira castanea. The sequence continues at coordinate 110,288 of VYXC01002712.1, read as the reverse complement.
CATTACAGTGATATTGTCCAGATAATTCATACTTCCTCCACCCCTCTTTCATTCTCCAATCCCTTCATTGATAATTCAAGGACAGTTCTTCTGGTTTCTAATTATGCGTATTGCTCACAGGAGCAGGGTGAGGAAGGTGACCACAACCCTTTCTAAAAAGAGAAGCTCTACCCTGTCTTGTCGCTGCGTGACCACATCAGTTCAATGATACTGTGGTGAAACAACTGTGTACTTCATCTCAGATCGAGATCTCCTGGATTTGTACCACCAGACATCTTTGGAAGACATCCCTACCTCTTCTTTAGCCATACCTAGCTAACCCCAATCTTCTGGAAAAAGACATAAGGAGCAGGATTGGTCTCAAGGTATGTTAGCAAAAAGAAAAGTATTATTGTTTTGTCACTTATTGATATTAAGGTTTAAAGTTTATGAAATCTACAGTGGGACAGTTAAGAAGCCTTGCTGGCCTCAGAGGGTCAGGTGATGGGAAAGCCACCCCTCACACCACTGATAATATCATGACATGATGGTGACTAGAAAAATTTTATTGTACATGATGTCAATCTAAATAAGCTCACAGAGAACTCCTCAAGGTAAGTGGGCAAGTTATTTTCTCATTTCTCGTAACCTAAATCTGAATTATGTATAAGGCTTTATATATGTCAGACTTCATCTGCCTTCTTCAGATGCTTTCCTGACAATAGCATCTGTTAAGGCTCATTCTTTCAGGGCTGTGAGTCTCACATTAATATAATTTAGTGATTTTGGCAGGTTCATGAGGTCTGCATTTGGGGTAGGAATGAGTAAAAAGTAGGCCTTTGGGAGTGCATGTAGTAACTTAACAGCGTGCAGCTAGTCAAGTTCTGTTCAGTTTATGGAGAATTGTAGAGATTATATGATATGTCAAAGGGTCTTTTGTTCCAAAAGAATTAAGGAATATGATGATATAATATTGGTGAGCTTTCTTTTTAAATCTTTGTGCGCTTTGAGTTGTTGAGCTAAGGCAATAACAAATTAGGTAACTCAATAGAAACAGCAGCAGCTACTTGGTAGGACTAGCTACCAAGCCTGCGACTTTTATATCTTTACATAAGTAGGTAAGTATTTGTCTTCACCTGTAGTGAATTAGTTTTGACTTAAACACACAACCAAAACCTGTTTTCATTTATGTGGCTATCAATCAGGATTACCTGAAAGATGAACCAGAGGATGCAAGTGCAAAACAAGAATTATGTATGTAACTTTGAAATTCTATAAAATCTATGTTGTAATTTATCCATTCTGAAACTTGAAAATGAAACTACCTTCTAACCATGGAAAATTATTAAATTTCAGTGAATTATTGTCCTGAAAAAAAGTATTTAAATGTAGTAGAAGTTTAACCCAGTCTGTGAGCTAAAAGATAGCTGTGGACAATGTTAATAAAGCTTCTCCCATACAGTGTTAAGTATTTACACAGAGGACTGTGAGTGTATAATATTCTTCTGATTACAGCATGACTATATTTTCATATCAAAGTAGAAACGGCCTTCTTGAAATAGAAACCCCGGTGCTGAGTTTTCACTAGAGACACAGCTCATGAGAATTGTTTTCTAAGGGCATTTGGGACTAATTTACTCCAAGAATGACTCCAGGAGTTAGTAGCTGAAGCCCCACCTGACAGCCAGGGTTTCAAAGGCAGCAGGTGCTCCTCACTGCCATCACTCCCAGCTCCAACCGTGCTGCTGACTGGAGAGCCGGGTGTGATACATGGGAGGGGTGCAGGCTGGTTGCAGTGGTGAACACGTGATGTTGTGTACTTAGTGTGCTGCACAAGAGCCACTGGGAATGTGCCACATCCACAGCTGCCAGAGAGGAGCTTTGTGTTTTATTGTGTCACTAGGCAGGGAGCGTCCCTTCTGCAGTCTTCTTGTCAGTCCTGCCCGACTCTACAAAACCTTGCCCTGTGTGTACCCCACTAACTGGAAAAGCATCAGTCAAGTGATGTGCTACAACTTCACACCACTTCTAAATGAACTCTTTTGGATCTGTGGAAAGTTATTTACGCAGAAGGCTCATTAAATTCCCCTTTCTGATACTTCTGCTGGGCTGGGTGGCCTGAGACCTCTACTTCTGTTTCACAAAAAGTCTGAAAGAGAGGATAATTCTAAGAGTAAAACTTACTTGCATTACAGAAAGAGGTAAAGATAAAGTGAATTTTAGTGGCACAAGCATCTGTGAGGTGGTGAGTTGCATCTCTGAAATGCTACTTTCACAACCTCAGACTCTCTTTGGCATGGCAAACGAAAAGCAAAAACCTCCCAGAGAGGAATGGCTGTAGCTGGGTCACTCTGACCAGCAGGCCAAGCAGGATTACCCTGCTCAGTACAATGAAGATAATTTTACATAAATTAGCCAGTGTTTTGATTCAAATTTGTTTTGTTAGGTAGCCAAGATTTCCGAAAGGCTTTTTTCAGTGACAAAAAATATGAAATGGTCTTGAAAATTGATTCTGTATTTTCTCTGGATAGTACTATGGCCTTCTCTGACACTGTTCAGAGAAGTATCTTCTCACTGTTCAGATGAGTATGAGTCATGCAACTATTAATTTTGGGAAGCATCTTATATTATCAGGTTGCCTGGAAGGTTCTCACCACAGCTGGGCCCAAGAACATGAGCTTTGGCCCACTGGGTCTGTCCCAGTAAACATACTTTCATTAATGTCAGTTCAGTGGTAGACTACACCTCAGATTTCAACTCTTGAAAAAAAGTTCACATAAGAGGAATTGCAGAAAAGAGGAAATTGAAGGCTACTTGCCTAAAAAATATAGAACAAAATGGTAGGGAAAACAAATGTTGGGGAAAAGAAAAAGAAAGCATGGAAGAAAAAGCACATAATCAACACCCAATCTTTAAAACAAAATCCCCAAAGTTCTACAGTTCTTACGCTCAAGACTGTGTCAGTATATTGTAGAGATCAGCTTCAGTCTGGGTCATGTGGTTGTCTGCCATGTCCACTTTTAGCCACATTTAAAATAACCCAGTTTTAATGTCCTGATGGCTGTGCTGTTCACAGAAATTCCTCTTGGTCTATTCACATCATGGGTTTAAACCACTTCTCCATCTCTTTTAATGTACATCATGTTTCCCGCCCTGCACACGTGCTCTGAAATACTCTCTTAGGCAAAAGGACCCTCCCTTTCCCGAGTGTTTTCACATGGCATGATGGTGCTCGATCTGCCCTGTGGCTCCTTATTGTCGGCACTGGGCCAGGACGGCATCACACACCCGCTTGTCTGCAGTGCTGCTCCGTCCCTCTCTCCACCACTTTCCAGACCACACCACAGTTTCAAGGTAGAAGTGAATGGTCAAGCAGGGGTTTCTTCAGCAGCCTTTTCCATGCAGGGCGTGGGCAAGAGTCTCTAGTTTTCTTCACCACACTCATGATGCTTTTTTCTAGGTCTTAAGGCCAAACACCCACTAAACTCTTCACTGACTTCAGTATGTTTTGGGAGATAAAAGGAAAAAAATCTCTGAAAGGATCTGTCTTTCAAAACAGAGTGGGTTGAGGGATAGCAAGACAAAGGGCAAGTTTCAGTATTTCTACATACGTAGAAGACAATTACCTGATAATTCAGAAACAGCATGAACTGTCTTAGCAAAAGCTACATAAACCTGTATCCATATCCATATCCACATGCTCTTTTAGATGGCTTGTCATTTTTTCATGATTAGTCTCTTTTTTGGTTGTGATCCTCAATTGACGTCACAGACATTTTACACATAAGTCTCTAAAATGGTGAAGAAAACCAAAATCACTGTTTCAAAACCCTCAGGTTGTCCAGAGCAGGAACTGTCTGTGTTCCCTGGTAGATGCCGTGCAAGTGCAGTTTGGCACTGAGTCTCAAAGGAGCCTTCTGGGCACCACACAAGACAAGTAAGAAGAACAAAAGATGAAGCAGAAACTCGTTGGCAATTTGCTATGTGACAGATCTAAGAGCAGATCCAAGCACCCTTGTTCCTTGTTCCCCCTTGAGTGCCGCACTCATCAAGCCACGGTGCCTTTCTGAAGCTAATTCAGCCTCTTCAGTGGTATTTGATAACGTGTTAGGCTGTTAAGGACCAGCAATGACACAATATTTGTTCAAAACTACTAAATGTTTTTATTTGTTGTTTTGACATGTTCCTCTAAAATGCATATCATTTGCTGTCAGCTATTTCAGGTTCCTAACAAAAACAATAGCACATGTACGGCCAGCTCCCAAAACAAACTTCTGAAGAATGGGTGCTCTGGGACTTGAGGAAAAGGCCTAGTAAGCCCTGAAAATCTAACTTGCTGTCTCTTTTTTTCTTTTTCACTATGGATAGCAAAGTTAAAGAGTTTTGTGAGCTTGAGGCTACAAAACTCCAATTGCCATAATTACCTAGCAAGGAATTTTACAATTGTACATTAAGTCAACTCTCTTACAGGGACTAATGCTTAAATTGCAACTTCTAGATTGCTTAAAATGGGAAAAAGACTTTTGTGGTTAAAAAATGTTTCCTATTAACTGAACCTAACCACAATAACTAACTTCCATTCACAATTTTTTCCTGCTATAAATTTGGGGTTGTTATTTTTGCTTTGGTTTTTAAGCTCAAACCTGATTTCTGATACTAGGATGGTCCTCAAACAACTAAATCATAATAAAGAGATGATGTGTTAGATTAGAGAAAAGGCTTGGTTAACTGGTGCATGTTAGCTAGTGCTGAGCTGATTTTAAGCTCTTTTTGCTACCTTATAAACAAATTCTTTGGTATTAGACTTGTCTTACTAGATTCCTTACGTGTTCAGTTACGTTTATACTATAAACTCAAATTCCTGAAATATTGCAGGCCAGTTTTAGCAGAAGAAAAATGTAGCCTTAAAGGTTTGATTCAGTAATACTACTAGTAGTGAAGAAAAATAGGAATAAGGTTTTGAAAACAGTACAAAGGCATAAATGTGAAATTGCACTGGTGAATAATTGTTTTTTTATTTTTTATTTGTAAAGGCCTAAACTATTTTGCAGCAAGGATTTTGTCATCCAAATGCCTTGATTTTCTTAGAGAATATGTTGAAGTGGCCCATTGAAACAGAGATGAAGCTCTACAAACAGGAAAGGGTTAAAGCAGTCCTGGGGGAGCTGAACATGCCAATCTCACAGACATTTTATGAGATTGGCAAATACTCATACAGCCCCTCTCCAAACTAATGCCCTTTGCCCAAACAAAGGAGCATAGCACCCCGATTGTGGGGATTACAATGCACACTAGAAATAGCCCCTTTGCCCTTTTTAAGAGGGACACACAGTGCCAAGCAGCCTAGAGAAAAACAGATTCCCAAGTTCTATCACACAGTGTACGCCTCACATTTCACTCAGCTTTTCCATCAGATATCTGCGACTGAAGAATGGGGGACATGGGCACTTGGCCCTGCTGGTGCTCTGGAGATGCAAGATCATAAGTTTGGTAGTTAATAGGCTTTCACTCTTTTGATGTGCTTTACAAAAAGAAGGGAACATAATAAGCAAATACTAGTTTGATGTTTTGTACTTTACACCCCTGCTCAAGTATATAAGAGTAGAGTCGGAGTTACAGCTGAGGCAAGGGAAGTTCTCTTGGTGTAGTTTGCTAATGATGCAGATGGGGAAAAGTTTGGGTGTTTCTGCAGAGGTTCTTGTGCCTGTGCAGCTTTAGCAACTGTTCTAGAATAGGGAAGAGTTCATTAAGATTTAAGAGTAAAAAGGGGAGATGAAAAATGACAGAACACATGATGAACAGAGAAGTGAAGTCAAGTTCCCATGATTTAATAGATGACCATTCATTCCTGGAGCTATGGAAACTGACAGCATGCAGCAACTGAACCAATCCACTTGCAAAATAAAGTTTCTAACCAAGCCTATTTATTTTCATAAAGGCGCAAATTAAGATCATATATGTGGCTCATTATCGCGGCATGTGGCTCAGATGACCGGAGTAATTACTGAACTGTGGTGACTCAGTCAACTTCTACCCATGGTAACAGGGAAATTAGAGATCAGTGTTTTGCTTCTGCAAATTCGTATTTTTGTTTCTCTACGTACAGCTAGAACAGGCAGCTGCCTCCCATAGGCCATCTGCACATGTGGGGTTGGAGAGAAGGAAATGGAAGCCAGCATTCTTACATCTCTGCTGAGGAGATGAGAATTAAGGGAAGACTTCAGGTTGTCAAAGCAAGAGAAGATAAAGTTAAGGATGACTATAGCACAAGAAATGTTCTGTTATACTCTGGTGTAAATACATAGAAACTGGTATTTTGATCATAATGCAAAAGCCTTCGTAGTCAAAGATGGGCATTTACAGTGATCTTCCACTCATGTAGCACAGAAAAGATGAGTACGTCTTTCGCTCATTCTGTTATTAGCAAATTAATCCAGTGTCTGAATGTTTCAAAGCATTTTCAGTCTGCCTGGGATGGGGTTTTCTTGCATACGGCAATGCCATCAGCCACATGCAGCTTCTGACTCAGATTTGCCAAGTCTTGCTTGCTGAGGAAGCAACTCTCACTTTTGGAGCCAGAGAAGCTGCTTGCATTTACTCAGTGTGGTTACTGAGCTGGGCAAGACACTTTCTGATGGGCAGAATATGCAGAAATACGAGCTCAAGACTGAAGGGAATCAAAGGTTTGGGGAAAGGGCTGAACATCAGGCAGAACCTGTGTGACTATCGCCAAGGTGGCCGGGTAGAAAGCCAAGTTAGGCAGCAGCTCAGGTACTCACTCCAGTTTCTTCCTGTAACTTCATTCAGCCTGCTTGCTCTTGTCTCCTGGTCCCTGTGTTGGCTGCTGGCCTGACCTGTCTGTTGTCTCTGCCATCCTCCCACCTTGCCCAGGAAAGCAAGGTGGCACAAATGGAGAGGAGCAAAGAAACTCCTGAAATACCTGGAGAAGCCAGGCTGCCCAACGCCAGGCGCGCCGGGCTGCGGACACACGCAGCAGTAAGTGCCAGCCAGAGTCCCCGCCCCCAGCCTGGTTCTGCTTTCACTCACAGGTGTAGCAGTCGATATTCTGGGGAAAAGGCATGAGGGGGGATAGTCCTGAAACAGTAAACAAAGATTTTAACGCGATGCCCACGTTTCCACGAAGACTGCGCCGTTAGGCGCCCCGCACCGCCCGGAGAGTGGGGCTGCCTTCCCTGTGCTGGGCTCGTTCCGCAGCAGGAAAACCCCGGGAGAAGCCTGCCTTGCCGTCCCACGGCTCCAGTCCCGCTCCCTGACCAAAGCTGCTCGTAATTTTAAAGGTTGTTTGCGCCGCCCCCCAGAGAAGGAAAAAAAAAAAAAATCTGTATGAACAGAGGTGACGAGAAACAGGCCGTAGGTGGCAGAGCCAGGGCTGGGCAGGGTGTGAGGCTGAGGAAAAGCCTCCGCTCCCCGCGGGACTCAGTCTCGGGCACAGTTGCCTGACAAGCACTGGGTTTGCCAAGTTGGTCGCAAAAGAGACGGAGGCGAGTCCTGGGAGCTGGCGCTGGCAGGGGTGTTTGTCGCTCCTCTCCCCCGCCTGTTACCCCATCCCCTCCTCTCCCTCCCACGCTGTGGCGTGGGCGGCCGCCCCGGCAGTGCCCGCGGAGGCAGCCGCCGTGTTTGCGTTTGTGCCGGGCCGTCACATGGAAACCGGCTCGCAGCGCCCCCGCACCCCCGCGCTGCCCGGGCAG
>VYXC01002712.1:0-102295 GCA_013397175.1 Platysteira castanea | reverse complement strand
GAGCGGCGCGCAGGTGTCGGCGCCCGGCCCGCTCGGAGCACAGCCCGGGGACGGAGGGGGCACGGCGGGGAGCAGGGGGCGGCAGGGCGGTGAGCTCGGGTGCAGAAAGGTCAGGAGCGGGAGAAAGTGCCTGTTTGGCCTTTGCCCTGCAGGAGGGGCGCCTCGGCCCGTCTGCCGGCGCTGCCCCTCCGGCTGCGAGACCGGAGAACCGGTTCGGTTCGGTGCTTGTTCCCTTCAGGGGGTGGTTCGGGATGGCCCTGCGGGACCAAGGGCAGCCGCTGCTTGCAGCTCCCGACCCGGGCCACCGGGGGTGGAAGGGACGCTGGCGGGGAGGGAGCCGGGGCCGCGGCGGGGCTCGGGGCGGACCCGTCCGGCGGAGGGTCCGGGGAGCCCCCGCGGCCGCAGAGGTTCTCGCCCGTACGCTCGTCTGTCCGAGCGCCAGGACGCAGCTGCCAAAAGCCTTTGAAAGGTTTATTCAGCCGTCCCAGCCATGGGTCTCAGCCCCACCGCACGGCCGCGGCAGAGGAAGGAAGAGCGCTGCCAACCGCGAATTAAAAGTGCCTAAAATTGTCCGAGGTTGGTGGGAGACCGCAGTGACTACTCCCAGTGGCTCCTGCTTTTGGTGACAGGCACCGCTCTGGCAGCACTATTGCTAAGTAGCGGTCAGCCCGAGTGCAAACCGCGGGAGGGTTTGGGGTTTTTCAAGGGAAGAGACAATGAGAAGATATGCCAGCAGTGGAATTTATTAGTCCGTTAATTAAACGACGAGAACAGCAGCACGATGAAGTCCTAAGTGATCTTTTTTGTCAGAGCAAAATCTGGGCATGTTTTAAGAGCTGTGCTGTCTGCCCGCTGCAATTTACTGCTCTACTTCACACTGTCTGCGCAGACTGAAAGAAACTGTGATTGCTTCAGCAGCTTTTTTATTTTTAGTTCTAATGTTTATGTCATAAATTTATTTTCAACAAAGTGGGAAACAGCTCTAAAGTACGTGCTAGTGGGCTACACTAGTTTTGTTCAGTTTCGTTTCCTTAGTGTTTAAAAGGGAACCTTGTAGTGCCTAACACAGAAAGTAGTACAGGGAGCAATGAGTGAAGAAAAGATGCCATTGCTAGTGCCGTCATAATGAAAGTGTGTGCTATGATTTTTTGACTTGCAGAGTATGTTATAGCTTGTTGCTCTTTTTGTAAATAAAATGCTTACTTCCAGCTGAAAATGAGCCTTTTTGATCGTGACCTTTTAGGCTAACCTTCCAGGAAAAGCGGTAGATGTAAGGTGCCTCCCCTCTCTGTATTTAGTTGATGTAACTGTACAGCTGCTTTCTAAAATCTTGATGAAGAGAAGATCTATGGTGCTAATTTACATGTGTGCTTTGAAGAGTAATTCAGATGCAGTGCTGATTAAAAATCTGTCTCAAGTGCTAGGTTTCCAAAGATTCATTAAAATTCTAATTTGCAATGGGAACGCATGTCATTGGTGCATCTCAGAGATGACCACTGGGGTCTGCGGGCATTTCTGAACAAAACTCCGAATCCTTTGTAACCAGTTTCATCTGTGTAAATTGTCTACAGCCAGACTCTGATATCACGTACATGAAAAGAAGTTACAGTAACTGCATTAACTTCAGTAATATTGCTCCTGACACAGCTCAAGGAGATGAATCCAGTAGCAGAGTGCAGATGCACTTGTGATATTGTATAACAAAGTGTGTGGGTGCTAATCTGCTCATGTGGAAGCGGATGGCCACACTGTCATGTGTACCAAGGGGTGACTGCCTGTTTTATCTGAGCTCATTTCAGCCGTGAATTACTTCATGCTGCCTTTTCTTGCGAGTCAGACCTTCCCAGCCTGGATGTCTCTGTGCTGTTAGCAGGCAACTTCACTGGATGGTTCACAATTCCCTGAGTTGCTGTCATCCATACTGGACACTGGTGGATGTTTGGTCCCTAACCAGATTTTACTCAGTCAGTGACGAAATCTGCTACGGTCAGGAAAGTGCAGCAAAAGCACAGCTTTGTCTGTCCTTTTTGGTTTCCACATGGATCCAGATGTGAGCTGCATCTATGGAGCGTGGCTGGGGACCTCTGACTGTTAAGGCAGTTGTGACAGAATTACCTTCCTTTCATGGCAGAAGATGTGCTATACACGTTTCCAGCTTATTGATTGGCTTAGCTTGCAGTTATGAAAGTGAGGTTGAAGTGACCACAACGTCACAATTTTTAACAAAATTTAGGCAGAGCTCTTTTGTCTCTATGTAAATCATTAACAGCAACATTATGACCTTCCCTTGTTAAACAGTGAACAAATTTAATGTATCATTTGGTGCAAGGTAGAGCAGCCCTACTGTGTGCTCACACAGATAAATTGACTATATGTGTTCCATGGCACAGTTCCTTGAAAATTGTATATTTAAGAGTAGGATTTAAAACCCAGTGTTCTAGGGTTTTTTTGTTTGTTTGTTTTAAATGGCAAAGGAAAAACTGCAGTTTGTGCTGGTGTTGCAGGGGTTTTCCTATTTTTCAGTTAAAAAAATAATTGTAGGCTTCAGAACCAATAATTTTATTATTACTGACTGCTAGGTATGAATTTTTTAAAAGCTTTACCAAGTTCATAATGCTTTATTTAATGAACAGTTATTTTAGTTTACAGAAGTGAATTTAAGACAATCAGTAGCAGCAGCAGAAACTAGGATTTACTCTGTGATTATGCGATGGATACTAAAAGACAGAAATACACTTTAGTATCTAGTATCTTTGTGTCTGTATCTTCCCTTATTTCATTATGGAGAGCAGAGAGATCTGGGTGTCTGGTTGATTTCTTTTTTGACCATAATACGACATAATAGACATACACTGGTCATAAACGGCACTGTAGGTTCAAGCCTGAAGTGAGAACTTGCAGGATCAGTTCTGTCTTCTCTGTTAGGAGCCTTGCAAAGAGCAGAGCATCTTCCCTGGCCGCTGAAGGCATCTCCATCTCCCAGAGAAGCCAGCAGTTAATGGGTCCATCTCTATGCCTGTGTCTGAGCACAGAAAAGCTTCCTCTGGAGCCTGGCAAATGTGGGGAAAGCCTCTATGTTAAACTGGACATATGAGTGCTTTCTTTAAGCAGGACCTATATTTTCTGTGCTTCAACTTCCTTCCCTATCTCACAGGGCCTTATGGTACTAAAAAATACAGGCACATCTTAGCACACCTACTTTGGAGTGACTTGCCTGCTGGATTGAAGTGTTTCTGGAAGTCAGATAAAGGATGTGAAACATCAGTAATGTTTACATACAGCACCTGGAAAAGCAAACCCTCAGCTACACAGCAAGTTGCACATCTCAACTCGTTGAAAACTTTTTTTACTATTTTATGACTACTGTACATAGTTAAGCAGGTACTTTGTGAAAATGCACAAACAGCTTTAAAAATATATTAATATTGTGTTTAGGGTTTTAGTTTCTTGTCTAGAAAAGCCTGGAGAGCACTGTTGCACGCAGAACATGTATTAGGCTGTGTAACACTGCTCTAGCTCACCTCCAGGTGTTGCAAGATGTAGGGTAAAACGAAACAACTGTGTAATTAGTATTCGATTGGAAGACTGGGAAAATGGTGTGTTTTCTTGCTTTGCATTTATGTAAGATATCTGTGTAATGTGCAGAGTAGTGGATGGCAAAGGGCAATAACTGCAAGTAGAAATGTCGAGTAGCAGTGTGGTAAAATTGCAAAGTGGCTTTAAAGGGGCCTTAAAGATCATCTCATTCCAGCTCTTCTGCTGTAGGCAGGGACACCTTCCACTAGACCAGGTTACTCAAAGTCCCATTCAGTCTAGCCTTGAACACTGACAGGGATGGAGTATGCACAGCTTCTCTGGGCAACCTGTTCCAGTGCCTCACCACCCTCACAGTAAAAAATTTCTTCCTAGTATCTCATCTAAACCTACCCTCTTTAAGTTTAGAGCCATTCCCCCATGTTCTATCCCTGCATGGTAGCAACTTTCAAGATTGCTGCCTTGACCAGCTGCAAGACTGACACTTGTGCTTTTGGCTTTGGCCTCCATATTGTGTCCCTATTTGTATCTGCACAACTCCTGCACAATTCCATCAGCACTTCTTATGTGTCCACCTGAGACATAAGAAGCATCCCTGTGATGCGTTTTTCTGGCACCACAGTCAACACTAACCCTACTTTCCTCTCAGTCTGGGTCCAAAGTATTTCTTTCTGTGTCAGTGGAGAATATCACATTAGATAAAACCCTGGTAGTAATGACAGAATTGTGCTTGCTATTGCATAGAATGAAACAGGGCAATTTTTTCTGGGTTTTGCACCTCCACGTGAATGTAACTGTTGAGCTAATACACTGGAACAGATTTGTATTTTCAGTCGTGACTAATATCTCAGGATTGCTGAAGATAAGGATACTAATTGTAAGAGTAAGCCAAATGGCGAGATAAATGTGATGCAATCCAGTCCTGACAGCTGTTCTTTCTGAAGTCCAGGTTCTGATTTCTCATATCTTAATTTACCTTTTTTTCCCACCTTTTCCTTTCTTTCAGAAATCTGCCAGAGTAGAGAATGAAGGTGTTATAAAATCTCTTTAATTTCTAGACTCTCTAGAATATTAAGGACTTGTTTTGACTTTCCCCATCTCCCAGTTGTCTCTCATTATATTCTTTCTATGGGATCTTTATTTTTTTTTTTATCTTGCTATTTTATGCCATTCCTGCCACTGTCAGATGAAATTGAACCTTCTCTTCCTTACTGTCACCTGTCTCAGTTGTTGTTCATGTTCTTTCCCTTGTAATTTCAGATTAATTTTTCTTCAGGTTTTGCTCCTGTAAAGTTACATCTTGGTCAAATTGCTAGTCTTCATGGAGTCACTTCACTGCTCCGCAGGCGGTAGCACTGCATTTTGATAGGACAGATTTTACCACCCCATCTGGGCTGGCTACACCAGTAACAGTCAGTTTCAGGAGGCTGCACTAGAGAAGGGGGTGCTAATTACAGTTTCTAGTGTTCTCATGGGTACACTTCTATGTGATGCTGACCCTTAAAGAGAAAGAACTTCCTAAATAGTTATATTGAAGTCAGTTCAGTAAATACATGGCTGCTTTGTGTGTAGTGAATCTTGCTGGAGAAGTGGTATATTTCTTTTTGCCAAGTAATTTGGATCCCAATGCATGCTTATGGCCAGAATGAAAGGAATTTGTTTTGGCTTCAAAGGAATGAGACTTGGCTTGAATACGTATATTTATTCTTAATCATCTGTCCTCATGTAGACTTCTGTTGTCACAGACTTGAATTATCTTACAAGTGTTTATGAAGACTTCCTAACAATACTCATTTGGTTTAAAGAAATACATGTACAAAACCCCATATTATTTATATAGGCAAGACTGAACACATTTACATGACCAGCTCCAAAAGCAGCCAGGAGGCCTGTGACAGAGTTAGGGAAGTACCTTACTTCTCCTGAATCGCAATTCAGTGCCTTAACAAGTATTCCCCTGTGTCTGGGTTTTAGCTACTCTGTTAGCATCAGCAAACACTTGATTTTCTGACAACGACTGTGTTCTGTGTACTGCAGCTTTTTGTGTTGCTCTGGAATTGTGATTTCCATGAAAATTGACAGTTTTCACACTTTAATGCTGCTTCTAAGAGACAGACAGGCTTTTAAAAATTGTTTTTTTCCATAGCGGGTTAAGCCAGTTCCTGCATGAGAAACTGGGAATTGAAAAAGACTTAAAATCCACATCTCCTGCTAAAATTATGATTTAAGGGTCTTTTAAAACTGGCTGCATTTACAGGTAATGGAAATTACAACCCTTATTCATATATTAATCCTCTCAATATAGAGAGTCTTTCCAGAGCTGTTAGTTGCCCAGTGAGCCAAGCTACTTTATCATTAAATAAGTGATGCTGGAATAGTGTATTGTTGTCACAGTTTCAGCGCAAGAGTGTCAGTGATGAGACAGAGACTTAACCCATGCCAAGGAGCAAGTCACAAAGCTGTGTGGCAGGGCTGTGCTCTGATGGCACTGATGCACAGCATCTCATACCCACTTTAGTCCCCTCATACCAGAAACGATGTCTTTTCAGTTTCATTAATCCCTCAGCTAATGAGCTGCCTCAGGTGCTGTGCATTTGTGCAGAGGATTTGTCATAACCAGAGAAAGGGGAAAGAAAATGGATTGAGAATGTGTTTTCTGTCTATGTTCTTTTGTTCTTACTATAGCTCCCAGATTAAGAGTGTCTATGGGACCAAAAATTTAATTTCTTATTCCTGTAAATTCAACCTGATATTTGCATGTTAAGCTGTGTTTTGTGTGTTCCTTGGCATGTGTTGTATGGAAGAGAGCTGTCAGTCTCCTTTACAGTTTCAGTGATGAAATGTGAGTTACAAAACTTGCTCTAGTAATCAAAAAATAATGCAACCTAGGTACACTTTTTTTTTTTTTTTTTGGACATGGTGAGCATCATTAAAGCAGGTAGGAAAGGTGGAAATGAAGCGGTGTAGTCTGGCCTGAGGTACTTGCAGATGTGCAGTAGACTGACTGCATTTTCGGGTTTGGTTCTGTGTTCTCCGATGTCTTGTTTTTATTAAAAGTGGTTGACCTGTGCATAAGTATTTCAGGCTGGTCTGCGAGCTGTTCTGCCTCTTTGTCTCTACAGTGTTGCTGTGTTGTATGCAAAGTGGAACAGCTCAGTAAGGTGTGATGGAGAGTCCCTCACCTAAGTAATCATCAGCCATGTAATTAGGGAGCTCTCTTACAGAAAACCTGTGTTACTTGGCAAAGGAAGGGCTGAGGATTTAACCTGCAGTAGCTTTTACTACACTGTATTGCCAGGACCACCCCGCAGCCTGGAGTCCTCCTTTTTCCTTTGAGTGAGAAGCCAGACAGATGTAAGCCTCAGTATTCCTGAAGCTGCTGTGTTCTACTTGGTGTTTCTGTAGCAAGCTCTTATTAGTGACTCAAAGGCTAGAGAAAATACCATCTTCCTCAGCCATGCTGGTGTTGTGGTGCTAACAGTGAAAAAACTTCCTTTGCTCAAAAACTTAAACAGGTAACATGCGAAATCATCCCTCTGACATGGAGTTTGAGCAAGAAAATTACATTTTATATTATCAATGTTCTAAATATAGCCATACCCTAAGATTCCAACAGCAAGTACCAATCCAAAAGTACTTAATCAGGTAGGTGTTATTTAACATTTCCACCAAGAATGACTAACAAGCACTGTGATTCTCTGTTTGCCCTGCCTGCTTTCCTTTCCTGTGAGTTGGGCTTTATTTAAATAAATGCCTGCTGATCTCATTGACTGTTTCTGAGGTGTTATTGTGAAGTTGAGCCAAAAGTGTTGGTTTTCAGTAATCAAAGATTAATGACTTCCTTTTTTGGAAGACCACATAAATAGAGATTTAAAATGGGTAACATTAATGGTTGATGAGATGCTTTCTGAATTTTCAAACATTGTTCCAATAAACGTATTTTTTACCATTCATAGTAAGAAGATATAAAACCTCTTTATAGTAGTGCTTTTTGGTAATATTTCAGTGGCTTAGTTAGACTAAAGAGCAATAAAATCTAAGGGCCTGAGTACAAACATACCATTGATGATCAGTCGTTGCCATCTCCAAAGTCTGATGGTCATTCCTGTTAGTCTGCTGGTCCCCTTTTCTCTGAAAAGGCAGGGTTCTTTCTTGGTGGGGGGGAGAGGAGGAAGTGTTTCTCCTTGGTATTTGTTTTACGTGATGGCAGGAAATGGTGTGGTGGTGGCATGAGCAGGAGTTTGTCCTCTGAGGTTGTGTGGAGGTCTCCATGCTGTAGTATATGTAAATCCACCAGTTATGGAATAATCTCGGACAAGGCTGACATCTCCAGGGACACAGGAGGAAAGCTCTGGTTTAGATTATCTAGATGACTTTTGTTTTAAAAGCTGGTTTCTTCCTTCTTGCCCCATACATCCCACAATGGGCATTCTCCAGTGCTCATCGTGGAGATTTGTTGGCTGCTATGGCAGCAGTTTTCTGATCTAAGAGAAAATAAATCAGTGAATTCTGCTCAAACCTTTTAAAACACTCATCTTTTATTTTTGTTGTGTAGAGTTATTTTGTGTATGATAACAACTACTTTTTCCCTGCATTAGTAGGTTCCAAAAGATAAATAAAAACTCCAAGTTACTTTACAAAAAAACATATTATTTCATTTTTTCTTACTTCTGTGCTTAGATGACTTTCCCTTCTGCATTTTTCTTTTTATGTTTGAGGTCGGTATCTTGCATAGGCAGCAAAAATACTGCCCAGGTAAATAAATTAAGCATGGCATGTCTGGTCTTACTGTGAACAAGACATGTATTTTCCCTCCTGGTTTTGTCTGAGTTTGCCAGGAGGGGAGTCTCCAAAATCAATAAACAGTTTCAGACAAATTGAAAGAAAAAACGTTTTCTGTGCTTTACTTCAATATCTGCTCCTGTGGCAGTGCTTTATATCTGAACCTCTCAGCAATGGTTCAGGGTGTTCAGGAGGCAATATCTTGGTGCGAATCCAGACTCCTTCTGTTTCTTTTTGTGGTTTGGAGTTTGGTTTTATTTTTCTGCCTTTTTCTTTTGAATAACTTCTCATAGTACTTTTGGAACCAAGCCTACGCTTTTATGGATAATAAATAAATTACTGCTGGGTTCCCTGGGGGTACAGCTCACGTTTCAGTGTCAACACAGCTTTCTCTGCTCCAAGGGGGCTGGTCATGTTGCTTGTGGTCATTCTGAGGAACACTTACTGCTAGGACAGGGCTTTCTTCTTGGGAAGGAGGTCAGCCTTTGGCTTCTGCAATGATTAAAATCTTGGTACTGTGACACGTCCAGGTGCTCCTAAGACTGACTCTCCCAATTCATTAAATAGAGCTACAGTTAGGTCAGATCATATTGCTAAACTGACAGCATGGTAATTAACACAGTTATTTATTTTGGTTGCTTTTAATGATCTGTGTCTTTTCCTCGGCTGAACTGGAGAGTCACTCGGTCATGACAGAGCAGCATCAGATGGTAAAATAATGTAACATTGTCAGATGTGCATAACCTTGTGCTTTCTGAGATGTGTAGTGTTTTTGTTGTCTTGTTTCCTGGCTCCTTAAGGTCTGTTTTGCAGCTTAATTCCTTGGGTAGTGACTTGTTCAGAGGGAGACAAACTAGGACCACTGTCCACTCAGTGAGTCCCCAACCCTTCCTTTACCCCGGGAAGCTGCAAATCATCCAACAGTGGGCTGTGTGTCAGCGTAGATTTGCCTGAGCCCAGGCTGACATAGAGATGATAGGTTCCAACAAGAGTGTGGCAGGAAATCATTCTCCAACTCCATCATATCTTTTGTAAACCAGAAGATATTTTTATTCCTGCTCTTACACTAGCTAGTCAAGGATTGCTATCTTCTGAGCAAGTCTGTTATTCCTAAATATAATGCATTACTGTGGAATTCCTTCTTTTTATTAAACCTACCTTTTCTGTTGTGAGACAAACACAGACATATCCATGTGTGATGGATAGAGGGTCCAGGATCGAACTTAAAATTAAAATAGAAAGAAGTCACCTTTTACATAAGTCATTACCTAACAGAATTTTATCTTAAGTTCAGAGATTTGTGGATTTTCCAAATTACTTTGTAGGTAGGAGAAGGATAAAAATTTACAATACAGTTTTAAATAATAAATTTAATTGGTTCGTTTTTTCCCTTCACCTCAAGTCTTATAGATTGTACCAACTTTATAAAAGTAGTAGTAGTAGTTCAGAAAAGACTACCTAATCAGAGCCCTAAAGACTGCCTAAGCAGAGCCCTGAAACTGTATGTCGATGATTAAAGCATGTCATGATGACAGTAAATTTGCTTTTCTTCCTAGCTTCTAAGTAAATACTGTTACTTGAATTCCTCTTCCAACTTTTACATGGATTTGTAAGAAACAAGAGAATATCTTCCTGAAAGAGCAATTAGTTATGCTGCAACAAGTATTTACCCAGTTTTCAGCTTTACAGGTATTAGGAAACATTACTCTTCTAGAGAACATTGATTGTAGTTGTGATGTAGAATTCTTTCTGAAGGAAACAAGTTGTGAATTTTGGAACTATTTGAATATCAGTGGGTGCAAACTGTTCTTTGATTTCTTTACTTTTAGTAGTTCTGTTTCACAAATAATAATGTCTCAGGTGATTTTAGCACTTGATGCCAGGATGAGAATCCAGGGTCTTCCCTCTCATGTCTCAGATGTAGTATTTCTTACTATTTTTTGTAATGTTTACTATCCTCCAGCCCCATATAAAACAAACCAGGAATTTAGTTTTTTCTGAGAAACACCTTTTTTTCCCTCTTCTTCATTTAAAAAAGAATTTTATTTTATTTTGTTAAAGCTGTTAATGTAGTGTTGTACAAAAGGACTGCTAGGGATTGGGCAGACTCAGTGTCTGTCTGTCCCCATGGTCTACTGGACTCTGTTGGGACAGAGCTGGGGAGTCTACTTGTACTTGCCTGAGAATGAAGAGCAGCAAAAGCACTGGCTAATTGTTTAAAGCAATACTGGAAATGGGACTTTGATCAGCTGCTCTGAAGCAGCATGAATTTATTTGACCTGTGCAGCATGGAGGAGACTAGGCATGGCTACGCTCCCATTGCCTTAATATTCAGGTTCTGAGCTGAAGAGCCCTTTGGGTTTGGTCTTGCTCTGCTTCATTTGCCAGGTGGAGCTGTGCAAATCCTGAGCAGCTTGACTGAAATCTCTGGGTCTGCTCCTGTGTCATACAGGTGTGAGAGGGACCAATGTGGTCTTCAGTTGGGCAGATCAGGGAAATACTTGTGGATACACACTGATCTTGTTGCTTTACAGCGGTTCAGGTTTATGTTTTGTATTAAAGTAATAAAAATTTGGTATCTCATTATAAAAGGAGGGGGGTGTTTAGGTAAAGATGGGTGAGTGCAGACTGTATGTTCCCCTGTGTTCCTTCTGGCTGATTTTCTTTACATGATGGTAGACTTTAAAGAGCCATCCTTCCGCCAGTATTCTACAGCTAAAGGCCTCTTGGACATTAACAATATATTGTTTGTACTGGGTAAGGATACAGAGGTCACTTGTTTCTGTTCTCACTTGCTCTTTCTGCAAGACCAGATATTGCTTATATTTTTTTTATAAAGCCTACAGCTTGCCTTGCCATTGCACTAGTCTTATTTAAGAGTACTGCTCAAGTACATAGTTGTTTGTTGTTTATTACTGTGTATCCTCAAATTAGCCATAGTTATTTCGGAATGAAATCTCTTTGCATTCAAGTGGTTAAATACCACACTTTCTCCTATTAAAAATGAGATCCAGGTCTACTGGAAAATACTTTACACATATAAAACTGCCTGAAGTATAAAACCTGTTTATACAGATACCATGGATTTCTTGCCATAAAAAGCACCGTAAATTCCCCACGCTGCTTCATTTTCATAAGGAGTTACTTGAAAAGAAATATTGCTTGCGGTGAGTTGCCAATTATTTATATACTAATTTGCTACCTGAGAATAATTTCAGATTTTTAAATTCAGTTTGGTATTGAAGTGATAGAGAGGAAAAAATGTCTGAAACTACTTCATACTTTACAGTTTAGCTGAAATTTACCTGGACAGAAACTGACTATATTGATTTATTATTTTTTTTTAATTTTATTTTATTCTTTAAGGGGATGAGTTTATCTTTTAACAAAAGTGGTGTATCTGTGAAGAGTTGTGAGTCATTTTTTTAAGGTAAATTCCCACTCACCTGTATTGTTACAGGACAAACAACTCAGCGCTGTATATAGAATATTAAGCTGTCTTTGTGTAAGTAGTGTCTGTGTGCAAAACCTCGGTGCCAGATCTGAATAGGAGGCTACATACAATGGCTGGGAGCAGAGAGCTCTGTTCTGCCATCATTTGAGAGGACATGCATGCCAGCCTGCAGTACAGATCAACCCTTCAAGCGAATGAACCAAACAGTTGAATTCTCTTGCTTCTCTTAAAGGATACCATTGCTGTGTGTAGAATAAAAAAAAGTACATTCAGTGGCCTTCAGCTGTACTGTAGTGATGCAGTTAAGAGACTAAAAATAGTATTGCTGTATCTTCCACCAGTGAGATAGTTTTTCTTACAAAATTCAGCCAGTTAAGTGAATTGGAAACTTCGTGTTCCTTTTGTGCCTACTGAGGTACCTGTGATTTATTTCATAGTGCTTATCAGAAAAGCCCTCAATTTTTCAGAATTAAATTGTGTGGGTGTAGAGAGGTCCACAGAGGAAGCTGTTTTGGAGGCTACTTTGCCTGACATTTGTGAGTAGTACACGTATAACTGCTTGGGAGTGATGTGAGGAAGGATCAGGCTGCAGATGCTCCTGCACAGCTCTAGTCCTTGCATGCAGGTGGTCTGGGTAGCAAGCCTTCTTACCAATGGGTAGCACAAGGGAGAGCAAGCACATGGCTTACTGCTTGTAGAAAAAAACAGATTTTTCTTTTATCCTGCGAGTTTGGTAGGCTCTCTCGGCATTTAAAAGGAAATGTGTGATTATTTTAGGAACCTTTGAAAATGGCAGCATATCACTGAATTAATGTGTTCTTATTTCTCACTGAGTTGCAGATGGAAGATTCAAAACTGTGGTTTGGGCAACATATGTTGATTAATACTGGAAATAAATGCTACCCTATGGGACCTTGCTTCTGGAGCCAGCATGTCCACTGAGTCGTACAGCTGTGCTGTTCCTTCCAGAATTGTTCTGCAATCTATTTACTTCGAACAAATGTTGCAGTCATGGATGAATTTATGAGGATAATGATCTGACAGACCATGCAAGCTTATAGATTAGAAAATTTTCTGTACACAGGGGAACCAAGTGTTCACCAATTAAACTCTCCTTATATAGAGGAGTGGTGCTGTTGTGTTCCTCAAAATACATGCAGAAGATGAGAGGTGAGAAATACAATTTTTACTGCTGCACAGTAGGGTGCAGGCGTGTTGACACCTGATGCAGACTCAAAATTGCCCTAAATTCTCTATAGGCTTGTATAGCACAGTTAGCCTGTTTTTGTGGTTTGGCAATGTTGCCTGCAGATTTCACAAGCGGTGGAGTTTGGGTCTTCATGGGTGTTTTTTAAATTGTCGGAAAGTGCGTGTACGTTCCTGGGATTTCAGAGTAAATAGATCTCACTTGGAAAAAATGAAACTGTCCCTTGATAGTGAAGTCTGTTCCTTGTGGCCGTTTTTATTAATTCTCTCTAGCAAGTTTCTAATTTTGTGGCATGACAGAAGAGGAGAACCGCGTCCTTGAATTTGTATCTGGAGTAAAGTTATCGTTGCTTGGGGGCTGCATTATACAAGCCTTGGAAGGAGCGCTCTTTGCCATGGCTTGTCATCTGACAGCCACATTCTGCTTGTCTTGTGCACCTTGGTCCTTTCAGGTCTCATCTGCAAGCCCGTTTCTCTCAGCCGAGCTGAGACTCCCCAGATAGGCTTCAAGAAGCACTTCGGTTTTCTAACACTGTTCTTACAATGACAGGGGGCCAGAAAGTCACAAACTGAGCAGACCCACGGAGTATGTGTAAAGACACAGCAGGGCATATGGTAGAGGAGAGTTTTAGAAGTCCACGGCTACATAAATTGCTTTCCTCAAGCCACTTGTCTTTTTCTTTCCGTGACACTTTTCTGTTCTCTCTGCTATCTTCTTTCACCGAGCATTACTGTGCTGCCAAAAAAAAAAGGGGAAAAACATTATTCACAAAATAGCAAGTTAAATTGTGTAGGGATAGTAATAAGCATAAAGTTTTATATGTTTAGATATAGATTTTACAACCAGTGTGTTATAAGAAACAGCTAAACTCCATTGACTTATGCTTATATGTAGGATTTAAGCAGGAATAGAATTACTATTTTTTCTCACTTAATCTAATTCCAGCTACTTTCAAGCTCAGACAATACCAGTGTTTTCTGTTATACACCTTTGTAATTATATGAAACAGATAACAAGCTGTATGACCTCTGTATGACAGATGTAAATATTGCCATCAATTCACTTATTATGTCTGAATATATCTCTGTGCTTAGATCAGTCTGTAATTCATAATGTGCCATCTTTATTACTTTTTACATAAAGAAATGTAATAGAACAGTATGTCAATGAACACTTAAATGAGAGAACTGAGTATGTGATAATGCACTTTTTTACAGTAAAAATGTTTTCCTTTTTCAAGAACATTTAATACTTCATTGCATTAAATTATTTTTATCACAAAGTGAAATTTGCATGTACAATGTCAAAATGTGACAAAATTTGTATGATTTGACAGATTGAGTAGACAGAGTTCTATTGGTTTAGTACTTCGGTATAGTACCTTTTCCACCCCATCTCGAAACTTCATAATAATCAAAACAAGCGAATGTTGTGTAACTTTTATGATATGGTTATATAAGTCAGGAAGTTCAGTTTTAATAATGAAATTAAATACAGTATACAAACATCAGGGATCTTTTTATCTACAAAACTGACTTAGTTTTGAGTGAAAGTTCAGAACTTCACTGCTGGCAGTTTACTTTCAGCTTTGCTGGAAAATTAATGTTTTAATGGCTGAATCCAGAAAAAAAATAACCTTCTGAAAATATGAGATTTTTCACTTTATACAACACACATACATGTCATATCTTTCAAGTTTTGGTTTCTTAGTGAAAAAATTCTAGTTTAAATAAACTGCAGCAAGTTGTCTTTTAGGGAAAGGGGAGGGTGAAAAAACCTTTTTTTTCCTTACAGGTAACATTTTAAAGCTTTTTTCCCTCTTCCAAATTTTCCCTGAAATGACCAAATTGAAAAGACTTCTGTTTTATGAAACCTGCTTTTGATTAAGTTGATTGGGTTTTATTTACCTACTTAATCTGAACCATGCTTCTTCCTTATCATGTAAAGTCGCTTACTGTTGCTAAATATACCCGTGTATTTTAAAGAAGCAAAGCTGTGCGTGAGTACGACCCATTCAGAGCGGGGTTGTAGGGTAGGGAGGGACCTGCTGGTAACCTGAGAGCAAGAGCAGATGCTAAATTAGCAGCTGGATCGTTAGTAATGAGTCCACAAATGTCTGCTGGGAAATGATCTTTGGGCACATGTAGCGTGGGTGTGTGGGTTATTCAGAGTTTCTAGCATCTAGTTGCTCTTTACCCGTGACTCAAAGGAAAGTCATGGAGACATGAGGATTTTTATTTGTGAAGCAACTGGCAACTTGTTTTTATTGAAAGTACAGGCTGCATCTATAAATTGTCCTTATTGTGCAGCATTTTTATTAGGACGTGCAATTGGAAAATGGTTGGAAGGGCAAGAAGGTTGCTGGCAGTATTTAGTTACAGAGTTAAGTGAAAACCACAAAAGATCTGTGGAAAATCAAATAACATTTTAAGGGCATCATTAATAACCCCAGGGTTACATCCCTTTTTCACCTTTAATATAAATAGATATCACCCATTGACTGTAGTCAGAAGCAGTTGAGATTACAACTGGATGGGACTCTAAATTGTGACCAGGAACTACCAGGTGATGTGATTTAAGTGGTTGCCAAGCAGGAAAATCCAAATAAAAGATCATGAGGAAACAAGGTAAGTAAGAGAGCTATAAGAAAAGTGCTGAGGAGTCTGGCTTTACTTCATATTGAAGATCAATGTATTTCTTTATATCCTAAGGTAGTGGTTATGTAAATATGTGCTTTGCAGGTTACCATTTCTCCATACTGAGGAGCATGTTTGGGTTGGGTTTTTTAAGTTTATCAATTTGGTGAAGATGATTGAATTTTGTAGTATAAACAGATACAAAAATGATACAGACAGATAGAAACATGATGTATGCTTACCATGGCCCTCATGTCACCAAAGGTTTTGTGATTTTTTTTTTTGTTGTTGATCGCGGGAGAAGAGCCCAATTGGGCTTTTCTCCCCCTTCCCTATTATGGAACGGAAACAAGCCTTCTAGCTGACCAGTGTGATTCTGCCTACCAGTGACAGCCTTATCATGGGCACAAAGTGAGTCTGTGGTGTTTTGAGGTGGTGACTATGATCTAATGCCCCCCAAAAAAACCAAACCAAAAAATCCTCACATGGCCCCCTTCCAGACTCATGTCCAGACGCCCACGCAGCAGTGATTTAATGTATGAAGGTACTGTATCCTACTCAGTTATCCTCCTCTGGTAATTCCACTCCAGTACCACGTCTGACTGAAGGTCAGTCAAAAGTTAAGGCTTTGGACCGGGCTGTGAGGTTTTCAGTTAGGTGTCAGGAAGGGTCAGAAAGATGAACAGAAGCCCCCCTCTAGACACAAACTTCTCGACTATTTCAGAGAGGGATGCACAAGACAGGTCTACAGCTCTGACTTTCTTATTCTGGGAGAGGATGAAGAAGAAACATTCAAACAACTATTTTCATTTGAGAATATTTTTCTGCTCAACAACCCAGCAACTAGACTAGATCTTTCCTCCTTTTTTTGTTTTTCTGAAGTTAAGCATCTGTGTGAAAGACAGGGAACAAGTTACAGTCAGTGGGTTTTTGGGTGAGTACAGAAGTGCCCTCCCCCACCCCCCAAAAAAGCATAGCCAGTCTTGGATTTTGGAGTGGCTATCTATATTAGCCTGAATATGGAAGAATGTTGATTTCATATAACTTGTCAGAAAAAGACAGATATACTGCTTGTATTTGCATGTGTCTGTGTATAGAGACATTATATTATCAAGTTTTAATTAACATCTTAATGCCTTGGTAGAATAGTGCATATGTGTGAAGACTATATAATGTTACCCAGTTCCAAGTGCATGGGGGTGAGTTCATTTTGGGAAGAGAAAAAACAGAGGTTACTCTCTGGTAGCTTTTTTCCAGGGAAATTAAGGAGTGTGATTCTTTAGTTGCCTTTTGGCAAGGATTGCTTTTCCATCTTTGTACACAATTGTAATTTAGCATTAATGGAAAACCAGAGTAGTTTGGTGTAACTCCTCTAGACAGTACATCCCATTCTAGTAAGGATTTAAAAATGTTCTGCTGCATAGCTGATGTGTTGGTTGAGACTGCTGTTGTGAAGCAGCTGGGATGGAAAAGGAAGAGAATTAGGCAATTCTTTGTGATCACCAGGCAAAGAGCAGCTACAGGTTTGGTGTTTGGGATATTTTTTAATTTTAAAAAAGTCTGTTATGTAATATAACACATTTTTAAAAGAAATTAGTGTCTCCCCTATACAGCATTTTACTGCGAGCCTTTGTCACTAGCAAAGTCACTATCTTGTCTAACAATTATGTTCTGTTTATAAACAGGACTTAGATATTTGGCACCTATTCGGTCTAGTTCTCCTCAACTTGTTTGTAGCAGTGTGCCTCATTTTCTAGTGCTTCCTGATATCGCGGATGGTGTGTGGGAATGACAACAGGAACGATCTGCAAAGCTTCAGATCACTCTCATGTAATTTTGTGGCAGTCCTGTCCATAGCATGTATAGGGGAGAAACCAACCATAAGCTTCACTCTTTGCTAATTTATGTGATTGTAAATCAGGAGTATTTCTGTCTCAACTGGTGACTTTCGAGACAAGTACCCACTGTTTTTTATGAGATGTGAACCTTTAATACAGCATTTTAATATAAATTGTATAGTGATTTTTAAAAAGCTGATTAATGCAGAGAAAATGTTTATAATTTATGGTAACTGAATATCTGTGGGGATTGTGGGAGCTAGCCTGGAAGGGGTAACCTGTGTGAGGCTTTGGTGTCCAACCCTGAGCTGGCATTGTGTACAAGAGCCAGTGAGGTCAGTTAAGGAGTCTGCAGACCAGACCTTTTAAGATCATGTAGGCATGACCTTAAACAGTATTTGGGATTAAACTGTTTACACAGGTGTGTGCATATTCTGTCAAATTTTATGTCCTTTGAAACTGTGGTTAAAACAGACTCTTCCTTGGAAGTGGCTGATTGAAGTAAAGTATCTCTGTGGATTTCTGTGTAAAGACCTGGAGGCTGCTTTAGTGCAGCATCTTCTGGGAGAGAAGCAGCACAGAAATTATTGCAAATGTGTGGTTTGATGTCTCCTCTATCCTTATTGTAGTTCAGTGCTGCAGAAGCTAAAATACCTCCGGTACAAGTTAGAGAAGCCCCTTGAAAAACTTTATTTGTACATCCAAACTTTTTATATATCAATCTTCTTTTGTTATTTTTTTCACCAAACCGTTTCTGTTGGATTTGCAGTGAGAAATATCTTCCCTTAGTGAATGTCTTTTATAAAACTTCTTTGCAGATCAGAATTACTAAACTCAGAAGTGCAGTCAGTTCACGTCCTTGTGACAGGTAAATTCTGCAAATGCAGGTGTAACTGCAGATGTCCCAACTGTGTGAAGTCAGGTCCTGCACGGAGAACACCTTCCTGTGTCTGTTGCATCTTGTTGGTTATGGGTAGGGCATGGGTGATGCAGTTTCACAGTTCTGTGACTGTAAGGCTAAAATAAAATACGACAATACCAAGCAAAATTCAGTCCAGTCCACCCCTGCTACAAAAAAGGGGAGAAACAGTTGCTCCTGCATGTCTTCTGGCTTATATATTCCTTTAATTATAGTACTGTCCTGGACCCTGACCACACAGTAGGCATTGGTAACTGATGAGCAAAGTTGATGTTTTTTGACACTGACAGTGGATTTTTCCAACAGATCCAGCTTTTGGGAAGTACGATTTAAACCTTCATACAAAATCCTTGTGTTTTTTTAACTGATGTGATTGGAGGTATTGAAGACTGAAGTAAAAAAATTGAGGGTTTATGCTGTTGCTGAGTTTGAGTTCTGTTCCAGTTTTCGTGGCACAGGACAAAGGGCCTTGGTGAGGAGGAAGGATGTAAAGGAATGCTTGTTAAAAGGTGTTGTAAGTCTTCGATCTGTAAGGGAGCCTCTGCAGACAGTCCCGCCTTCACAGTGTTTCACTGCATGTTTAAAACAGATCAAGTACGATGGAACCTTTCTCCTCTTCCCCTGCTCCCGTCAATGCGTTTCAGACACTGTCAAGTCTGCCCTTTCCGCTGTGTTTCTCCTGCTGGCTACACCTACCTCGCAAGCCTCTGTCCCGCTTGTGCAGAGCTGTGTCTGTCAGGCTGCACCCTGCCAAGTCACTGCTTTGACTCGGCTGCCTTATAGGAAAGCTCATTGCTGCTGGCTCCAGACCATTCGGCCAGGTTACATGTGTGTCTGGGCTTGGCAGGCAGGTGTAAAAAGAGTCTGATTCTGTGTGCTGGATTATTCTTGGCCAAAGCGTTTCAAAGATAACACAGGTGTTCCCGCATATAAACCCACTTCAGAGGGGAGGGCGTGAGCAGGTTTAACAGAAACAGGGCATAAGCAAGGCAAATCCTGTGCATTTCTGTGGCATTGGGATCCCATGAAACCTGACCAAAAAGAGAAGCACTGATTCATGTTGTGTAAACTGAGGTTTGGCTCTGAGAGAGAATTCCTTTTTTCTTTTTTTTCTTCTTTCTTTTTCTTTTTCTGGAGGCGGAGAAGGTAGCGGTGCAGGCATTTTCCTTTCATATCCTTGCTGACTGCATACAGAGGAGCTGTTGTAATTTAGCTACCAAGACTCCACTGATGATCAGCTGCAAATATAAATCCAATATCAAGAAAAGCAAAGCAGGGCTCTCATCCCTCTACAGAAATTGTTTCTCCTTCATTGCCCTAGGAGGATAAATGAAGGAGGCGAGACACTTAGCAGTTTGAATAAAGCTGCTCTTTGGAGTGACTTCACACAAAACGTTCCCTAGGTAGATCACACGGTATACTAAATCTGAGAATGGAAATACTATTATAGAGTGAGTGTCATAAATATACAACTTCATATAGGTTGTTTTAGAAAAGAAAGGTGGCATAACTGTCTGGATTTTGTATTTGAAGAAACATGTAGTGATACACCCAAGGTAACAAGAGAAGGAAATCTGTCTTTCTACTTTTTCACTCACAGTTCAGTTGTGATTTTTAGCTTTCAGATTCCTACCTCTTTTTGTTCCAGTTTCTGTAGCAGATAGGTGGGTACAGATGCTGACTTGTAGGTTTGTGTTGACATAAAGTGGTGAAGGCACGAAGGGAGGGGTTCAAAAGCAGGCTGCTGCTTGTAACAACACATGTGCCCTGTACATCTTAGATCCTCGAAGTATGTGGAATTTTCATTTGACTGGAAAGGATAGTTAAAAGCAGACTTTACAGGTGGTGTCACTTGGCAGTCTTGATTTGATGAGAGGTGAAAACAGATAGTTAGCCCCAGAGACGGTACACTACCATGAAATACAGAGGTAATTTTTGTCCAGTGTCTCTTGGTGACACTGCTATGAAAAGCTAGGGATTTTATTTTTTGATGTTGAATCTTTTTACGAGGCAAATACTGTTTCCTTAACTTTTTTAGATATGAGTTGTTTTCATTTCAAAAAAACAAAGTACATATTTTGTGTGTTTAGTAATGTACGATATTAAGTTGTCTGTCCTTAATGCCGAATTTTCATTGTGAAATCCAGAAGTACAGATTGTCTTTGAGATTATGACAGCTGGGGACTATAAACGTTATACAGAAACACAAACTTTGGGAGCGTTTCTTAAGAGGCAGTTTTCTCTATTTAGTCTTGAGACCAAACTGATAATGGGATGGAATGTGGAGCTCATTTCCAGGGATTAAATCAGACTAATAGGAGAAAGGTTACTTTGCCCATAGCAGAATATCAGTGTCTATTCTATAGTAAATTTAAAATGATATAATGCATATTAAAAACATAATTCAGTGAGATTTCTTTTTGGCTCTCAGCAATAGCTCATTCATTATGATCTGGGAGTCCTTTTAGCATATGGTGTCCTTGGGGGCTTGCATGTGCTTCCCTTGCTATGTGCTTTCTTGGTGAATTCACAGTGCAATAGCTGTTACTATGACAAAGCAATTGCTGCCTTTTTTTTAAATGAATACTGCAACATGCCAACAAGGTTCTTGAATTTTCAAGAACATTGTCTCATCCTGGACAGATGTCAGATCACTTCTATTAGACAATATTTCAGCTCCTCTGCTAGTGCAATGTCTAAGTTTTCTTAAATGCGAGATCTAACAGTAGAATGGGAAAGAGCAGTTTGTTGTAGGATATCCCTGAGTGCAGAAAGTATTAATGTGCATGCTTTTTTTCCTCTTTGAAGCTCATATTCAAACTTGAGTATTCTCTTAGTTTTTTGTCACAGTAGCTGGCATCAGATAGATTGTGATAAATCATGGAATATGATACTGATTGACTTCAGGTCAACCACTGGCACTGCCAGTATGTTCTGCTTATCTAGAACAGAACAGAAAAGGAGTTCAAAGTATCTAGTCAAGAATGAAACAGAGATGAGTAAGTTGATGTGAGGAAAAATGTACAGCCACTGCTTCGGGATTTCTGCATCAAACTGTAGAATAAATTTGATTGATGCAGTAGTAAGCATTTTTCTGTCAGGAAGTTGAATATGCCTAAGGCATCTGGTTTTAATTCATCCATTTATTATTTTCTGCAACATGGTGCACAATCCCACTACAGTGACTATAAAAAACCTGCTTCCGCTTTTATTTCTTGTTCCAAAATGGGGTACTGTAGAATATTTATTGTATAGGCAACAGGAGTAGTGACAGTGGTCTTTTTTTTTTTTTTTTGCAGACAATGGCTTACTTGTGAAACTGAAGATTAGCTTTCAATGACGATTAGCTTTCAACAGATTACTGAAAAAAAAGAACAGATACACTGGGTATCTGGCAGTGCTAGATTTCTCTGCAGACCCTTTTCAGCTGGAAAGCATGGCCCTTTAGCCTTTGGATAAGTCTGGGTAGAGTGTCACTGCCATTCTTAAAAATAATGAAGAACATTAGTGGGTTGTTTTAAACTGAGGGCTGAGTTGCAGAATGACAGATTTCTCGGTATTAACTAATGAAAATATCTGTAGGTTAGGTTCAGAAAACCTCAACTCTTAATCCCTCTGCATGCACAAAGCAGCAAAATCTAGCAGTTCATACATCAAATTCTCCAGGAGCCCTGCTCTTGCTTTTTGGAGGGAGGAGGCATTTGCTCCCTGCTCTTCTCAGATTCTAAAATAACTTCTGTTCTTAATGGTTATGAATTTTGCTGAAAATGTTAAATGTCACTCCTTATTAGGACACAGGTAATTGATAGAACTAAAGTGTGGTGAGAGTGAGTGCTTCAGTAGCAATGGATAGTGTAAAATAATGAATTTTTTTCAGAAGAAGGGGTGTATATCCTCTTCCTTGTTTCCCAGCTGGATTTAGGCTTTTTCATCCTTTTACCAGTGTTTTAGCTTTGTAGTACTCCAATTTTTAAGCATACCTTCTTACCAGCAGTTGCCAAGATAGGATCGATCTGGCAGGCCACGTGTCTGTATCTTCCTTCTCCTTTTGTTTGCTTCTTTCTTTAATTTTTATTTTCTTTGTTTCTGCAAGTTACTTTTTTCTTTTTTTCCAGTTTGTACAAATATGGCTTTCGTATTCTTTCCTTTTCTCCTGATGCCTTCCACCCTGAAGATGCGATTCATGTGCTACTATTCTGTCCCAGGCTAGTAGATTTTAGAAGGGTAACATTGCTGCTGTTGTGTCCTGGATTTACTGTATAACCAGGAAATGATCATGAGAAATCATCTACTCGTTTCCCATTTTCTAAGTTAAAATAAAATGCTATACATACTTGTAATACATGTTTGCTTACACTTTTTAATTATAGACAGTTTTAGTTCTGTTGGTGTAATGGTAAGTGGAAACCCTTTTAAGATCTCCATGCCTTGTGCAGTGTTTTCTTTCATAAATTTTCTGTAAATATGTTTTTTTAATAGAAAAATACAAAAGTTCTCAATTTCACTGATAGTTTGCCACACAGATACTGTGCTCAGAAATAAATTTGGTAATAGGGATATGTATGTTAAAAACATCTAGGGAGTAGGTTATTTCACTGGCTAAGGAAAGGTTATCCTATTAATGTAATGGACAATGCTGATTCGCACACCAAGGGAATTAAACATTTATCAGTTTTATTTCTCCAGGGATTGTCACAAATCAGCCAGACAGTTGTTGCCCCCGGCCCACAGAGTTAGCCCAGATGCCTTTTGTGATTCGATTAAGTTCGTTCTCTCATGATGGCGTAATTAGCGCAGCTTTGCCAGAGGAAAGGGGATTTCTCTTTTGGCTCCTGTATTTGTTTTCCATCGTGAACAATAAGAAGGCAAGAGCTAAAAATAGAGTTTAAAAGCACTATTTAAAAAAGTAGTCGGAGCGGCCCCTGTGACAGGCCGGCATAGCGCGGGGCGCGGGCAGCTGCTGCCGCCGGGCTGCTGCAGCTCGGGCTGGGCTCGGGCTGAGGGCAGGGAGGAGGGAGCGGAGTGAAGGGAGGGAGCGGAGGAGGGAAAGGAGGGAAGGGAGGGAGGGGAGGGAGGGAGCGGAGGAGGGAAGGAAGGGAGGGAGGCAGGCTCCGGCAGCCGCGGGCAGCAGAGCTCCCCCGGGCGGCGCCCGGGCCTCTCTGCCTCCTTTGCTCCCCTGAGTGTGCTCACCCAGCCCTGCGGGCAAGCACCCGACCGTGTTCACCCCTTAAAAACACCGGCAGCGGCAAACTAATGTTTGGTATCGATACGAAAAAGGACCTTTTTTCCCCTCCCAAGAGAAACATAGCAGGTTTTAAAGATCTGAAAACAGAAGCGATGCTCTAAACTGAGCATTAAAGAGGGCTGGAGCACCTCCCCTGTGGCGACCCGGCAGAGACAGTGGGGATTGTTCAGCCTAGGGAGGAGATGGCTCCAGGGAGACCTTACAACACCCTCAGTGCCTAAAGAGGATTTACAAGAGATCTAGAGAGGGACTTTTTACGAGGGCATGTAGTCATAGTACAAGGAGGAATGGCTTCAAATGGAAAGAGAGTAGGTTTAGATTGGATATTGAGAAAAATTCTTTACTGTGAGGGTGGTGAGGCACTGAAACAGGTTGCCCAGGGAAGTTATGAATGCCCCATCCCTGAAAGTGTTCAAGGCAAGGCTGGATGGGGCTCTGAGCAGCCTGATTTAGTGGTGTCCCTGCCCCTTGCAGAAGGGTTGGAAGAATCATAGAATCATCAGGTTTGGAAGAAACCATCAAGCTCAGCCAATCCAGCTGTCCACCCAGCCCTATCACTGTAACCCCTAAACCACATCACCCAGCACCAGATCCAGACACTTGTTGAACGCCTGCAGGAAAGGTGACTCCACCACCTCCCTCGGCAACCTATTCCATTGCCTGACCACCCTAACAGTGAGTATTTAATTTTAGTCTCTCTTGTCTCATTTTAAGGCCATTTCCTCTTGTCCTCTCCCTGTAGTCATGGCAGAAGAAAAGATGATCTTTAAGGTCCCTTCAACCGTAAACCATTCTATGGTTCTAGAAGTGAGTCATTTAAATAGATACATATTCCTTGATGACATTTTACATACTCATTTTACCAACAGGTGGCCACAGCAAATGACCAGGAAGCTCTTGAACTCAAAGTTATGTTTGCACCACTGTAGCTCTCTTGCGACTCAAAAAAAAAAAGGGTGTGAGCAG
This sequence comes from Platysteira castanea, assembly GCA_013397175.1. Lineage (NCBI taxonomy): Eukaryota > Metazoa > Chordata > Aves > Passeriformes > Platysteira > Platysteira castanea. The sequence continues at coordinate 77,714 of VYXC01002712.1, read as the reverse complement.
AAGAAAGTCTGCAACAGTGCAGATACCTTTCTAACAGTGACAAGTATCTATGTGACATGAGTTGCTTTTTTTGCTTTTTTTCAAAAGTATTATGTTTTTGAACAGTCTACGTTTACTAGGGCTATTAGAATTTGGCTAATTTGGCTCTTTGTTTTTAAGACCACTGCTGCTAGTGTAGCATATGCGAGAAGTTAATATTTTAATGATTGCAATTCTTGGCTTACTGGCATGTATTGAGTAACAAGGTGATTGAAAACCTGAGGTAAAAATGCAGGGCTGGGGTTTTGTGTTTCAGACAGTACACAGAGCTTGTCTGCCACCATCCATGTGTGTTCCTGCATCCCTGTACTGTATTAAGAGTGTGTAAGAGGATGCTGCAGTTGCTTTGCTTCACCATTTGACATTGAAGGAACATTCCCTGAGCTGGATTTAAGAAACTGCTGTTTATTTCTTTAAATATTTGATTTTACTGGATGCTTGTGTCATTTATTTTATCTTTGTATTCATGGAACTTTTGTGAGTTCATTTTAATTAGAGGTCTAGCTTGTTTAAATGGTAGACTTTCAAAGTTTGATTGAAGTATCTCCTGGTGTAGTGCCAGCCAAAGCTGCAAGACAAAGGTGAGACTGAAGCCCTCTTGCCAAAACCTGGGGCGGCGCATAATCTTGTGTTGCTGGCCTTACAACAAGGAATTCTGCCATCTCTTTGCTGCAGGTTAAGGTTCTCATTGGCCTTCATAGTTTTCTTGTGTGATTGCATAAGGCACATCCTGTGTTTGACATGGAGTGAAGGTGACCTGGGTGGCTCAGGGCAGGGAGAGATGTACTGGCTCGAGAGTTTTATATTGTTTTTCTGCACAGCCTTTTTACGTCTTGCTTGAACCCGGAGTTTAGTGAGATCTGCTGGTGTTGGCTTCCACACCTTGTTAGTTGGTGTTCTTCTATAGCCAGAGGCTGTATTTTCTCACACAAGGCTTCCTGCACTCATCCTGGTGCTTAAGTCACTTTTGGGTCTCGGACAGCCCAGGTTACTGGGCAGCTGTCAAAACACTTCTCTTCTGAGCACTCTGCTGTAGTACACATGTTTCCAAAGGAGGACAAACTGGATGAGCTTGAAGAGGTGGAGGGATCTGTTCGGGTTGTGGAGAGATCTGCCTGCAGCAGAGGAATGAATGGAACTTTACTGTCCCACAGCCTCTGCTTGTTCCTCAGCTGCGGATTTCCAGGCAGTGTTTCTGAACTAGAGAAGTCAAATGTGAAGTTACATTTCTTAGCATCTTCGCTTTTGCCAGTGTTGTTGATTTTTAGCTGTGTTATGCATCACCGTCAGGGTGGTGGGGCAGCCCCAGTGAGGAGTGGCACAGCCTTTCCAGCTGGCTCCACAGCAGGGCACGACTGAGCAGGACCGGGATGAACCCAGCTGGCTGCTGCCGATCAGGCACTGGGAAGAACATCCACCTTTCTTGTTAGATGTCCTGCAAACCTGTATACCTGTCCTTTAAATAGTCTTTCCCTTGCCTCATCTCTCTCCCCCCTTCCCCAGTTTATATCAAGAGACTATCCAGGAAAATACTTGGAAATATATAACTGTGTTTGGGCTCCGTATGTCTGTGGCTTTTCTTAAGACTAGCTGAAGAAGAGACTGCAAAGTGATAAAAATAATTACCTGTAGAAGTTACTTGTTAATACCAGTGAAGTCAGAATAAGATTTCCTTTAACATTACTTATTTCTTTTTTCAACAGTGAAGATGTTTCAGAAATTTCCTTTTGTATATACACATAATGAAAATGCAAAATCACATTGCTTGTCTACTTGACAGCAGTTCTTCGTGGGTGTAAATTTGCTGATTCAAGGGAGAAACTGCTAAGTGAGATTAGGATTAGGCTATTTAATTGTTACAGTGTGTTTTTTCTATTCATGCTAGCACTGATTCTTCAATATTAATATCATACATAGAGGGTTTTTTCCATCCTAAATCTGTTCTATCCTGTTCTGCAGCAAAATTGAAAAGCAATATTATGCTACATTCTATTTACTCATTAGTATCATGAGTATAGGAAGCTTTTCCTTTTTTCCTTTGGATTTTTTTTTCTTTCTGCAAATTTCTTCTGAATCTTCAGATTTTTTTTTGTCTTTTCAGTGCCACCTACTTCTACCAGCTATGCAGAATGAGTGCCCAAAAAGGGTGTGTGGAATTTGTAAGCCCAACCCAAATATTTTCAATTTTCAGACTCTTCCAAGTTTAAAAATAAGCTGTTAGACTTGTTATATGACACCATTCATATATGTTTAATTTAGCTGTCATTTGCCAAGACTATCAACATGCCAGGTATTCAGTCAAAGATTAAACTTTTAACTTATTATTTGCTTTGGGAGAAGAGGTGGTGAAATTAAATTCTCCTTCTTCCTACCCTATCTCTCTGGACCTAATCCTGTGGTCAAGGACATCTGTGATAAAGCATACCTTGCTTTTAACAGCAGCAAGGTCAGGATAATTGGAATAAGGTTGATGCATTAATAAGTCTTTGGATATTAAAAGGGAAGTGGGACTGTGTGCAAATGATACTTTCAGTAATGCCTGCATGCTTGGCATGAGTATGTGGAAGTGTTTGATTCACTCAAGGTGCACTTCTTGTGTTGCTGTTTATGTCAGGCATATGTCAGGAGGCATCTGCTTCTGGGTATTTATTCGCTGCTTCAAAAAAAGCACAAAGAATATGTGATTTTTGATATCAGGGAGCATGGTTTTTGACACTCATAGGCAAAACCTTCAGCGTACTCTGTTACTGTGCTTCTGGACCTAGCAGACCAACTGCTCTGTCAAAATAGTGCATCCTCTTGGGAGGATGTAATATTTACATTAAAGCCAACAAATGACACCATCAGAATCACAGAATGAACTAGGTTGGAAAAGACTTTGGAGATTATCAAGTCCAGCCTATGACCTGGCTCCACCTTATAAATTAAACCATGGCACTGAGCACCACGTCCAGTCTTTTTTTAGACACCTCCAGGGATGGTGACTCCACCACCTCCCCGGGCAGCCCATTCCAATGCCCAACCACTCTTTCCGTGAAGAAATTTTTTCTAATGTCTAGCCTGAACTTTCCCTGGCACAGCTTAAAACCATCGTGCAAATATGTCTCTGTATCTGTTTCTCTGGCTCTGAACACGGGCAGTGATGCTACACGGATGGTTACAGATCTCTTATGACTTCCATTATGGCATGATAATATTTTTGTCATATAATTTTGTCATCCCCTACTCAGGGTGGGGGAAAAAAAGGTTTGGTCAAGCAGTTTCCTCAACATACTCATCTTTTGATGGCTGATCCTGTTCCCAGATGCTGAGATTGAACTTAGCTTGCTAGGAGGCCTGGGGTGATTGCAGTCTGAGTTGGAAATGTCCTTGCTTTGAAGTCAGCATTTCGTGGCATCCTTCCACAGAGCAACAAGGAGTGATCAACTAGATCTGCTTGTGCCGGTGTCAGTAGATGTCCATAATAATTTCTTTATTCACGGTGTTGCAGAGGAAGTTGATAGAAGGTAAAGCAATGCTGTACAGAAGTAGCTGAATCTAAATAGTGAATATAATTTCTACACTATTTAGTCCTACTTCTCATATATTACTGACTCAGAAGGAGAAATGATGTCTTATAGCATGATAGCATTCTTACTACATCAGATCTATGTGCGTGGTACCATTTGGGTAAGGGGAGAGCAGCCTTTACATGCTGTGTGTCACGTGAAGGTGTGAAGCAGGCCTGTGCTTTTGTCAGTTAGGATGTGCAGCAGCTGTGGCTGTGGACATGCTTCTGCATTCCTGACAGGAGAGTGCACCCTTCCTTCCCTTCATGTGAGTAGCCCATGCTAATTCAGCAGCATTTATCCTGAAGTACAGGGGTCAGGTGAGCTTGCAGGAATAACTTGGATTGCACCACTGTTGTTTCTTCTGGACTAGAACTAGAACACAAGGGAGACGAGTCCCTTCCACTTTTGTTTTGGTAGGTATAACTCTGTGTTTCTCCTGCCTTGTTGCTTTGCAGTTTATGATGGGCTCAACAGAAGAGAATTATTTGGAGGAACTTGGCTCTGTAAGCTGCATGCAAGATTTTCCTATCTGGGAAGTCAAATAAACAAGAGAGAGGATGCTGGTCTGCTTGCTAGCAGTTGAGTGTTCTCATCTCTCTTTGGGAAGCACAGTGCCAGCATGTGTCAAGTGAGCAACTGTTAGGCCCTGGCTCAGGGAGTGCTCTCTGTATGCTGGTAATTTCACTAATTATCACTATGCCACTGGCCTTCCTATTTCAGAGGAGGTGACCAAAGAAGTTGTGGTGTGGCAGGTCTGACTTTATCTGGTGTCTTCAGATTTCCTTGACCTCTCTGACTCATTTTAGAATAGGAAATGATAAAAAGTCAGGGTGGTAATACATGAAGATAGCCTTGCTTGTTTTTTTAACTGGGTTTTTCCTGCCCGCCCCCCACTTTTTTTTTAACATATTAGTTGTATTTGTTGCTTCTGATTTTCCATAAGATGTAGTAAGAACATATAAGAGAACTGTGCCTTTGCATGGCTAAAAGGCAGCTGGTTGGATGCCCAGGGCAGTACCATGCAGTCGCTGTCCACATCCCAAAGCTTCCTTAGGTGTCATGCTGGTGATGCTCCACGTTCTCCTGGGACTTGAAAGTTGCATTCTCACTGGGGAGCCAGCAAGTGGGGCTGTCAACACAGAGGTGAAACTGACCTCTGCTGAGGTTCTGCCAGACTGAAAACTTGGCTTTCTGCAACATCAGTGGCAGAAGTCCTATTGACTTGAGTGAGTGCAGGATATCTTTGTTCTGGTTTTCATCAGTTGTGAAGAGGAAACGCTGTAGTCAATCACTTCCAAACTCTTCTTTTCAGTCATTGTTGCCAGGTGGGGGCTTTCAGATGGGACAGACATCCTTAGTTCAGCAGAGTCTGCCAACAGCTTGTGTGACCATGCAATGCTAGATAGAAGATGACGTTTATTTTGTGATGCTCTTCGCCTGTATTTCTGTATTTTCTTGAAAAATATTTATTTGCTTTTTCACCACTTAGTTTGATTTCAGTTTAAATGAGAAGAGAGAAAGAAAAGCCTCGTGCACTCACTTTTCGTAAGTGTCTGGAAAGTTGGTGGCTGGTAGGGAGAAGAGGCCTTGTAACCACCTTGTAATCAGTCAGGTGACAGCTGCAGAATAAGGTCCAGAGTTGAAGACAGTCATTGAGTGCCCCAGCACTGAAAAGAACTCGTGAGACTTGTCATCCTTTTTGATATGAAAAGCAGTTCAGACAAGACAAAGAATGTGGAGGAAATTTGATGTCATTGATGCTGCTGTTTCTTTGTTTTTGACAAGGAGACAGAAGGTTTTTTTTCTGGGTTGAAAGACCAGCTCTAAATTACCGTGCTTTTGTTGCTTGCATATGAGGTATTTGTGCCTCTTGCCACTGCTACTATAGTTATGGCAGTTCATGTTATAAGGTAGTCTGATATATCCTGTTTCTTCCTGCGTGGGTTTTGTAGGCTCTGCTGAGTGTGCAGCTGGCTCAGGCATGTCTACAAAATCTTGCAATCACTGTTGGGATGCCCCATCAGTACTTAGAGAGCAGCCTCAAGCATGTCTGAATTGAGTTATCTCTGAGCAGCATTTAAAGCTCCCAAGCAGCAGATGCCTTCATTCTCCTAGTGATGTTTTCTCATGGATAACATGTAGCACCATTCCCACGGCTTCCAGTCTGCTGACAGGAAGGTCTTGATTTTACTCTGTAAAGTCCCTAATGGTCCTGACTCCTGCCTGTTTCCTGTGTCCTGAGCCAGTGCCACGCATCGGTAAATGCCCACAGTAATCATCCCTGATTTCAATGTGTGTGATAAAGAGGGAGGGTATTTGGCTGCTTCCTCTCTCATCTGATACTGTCTGGGTATGTTGACATGCCTGATTTATCAAGATTTTCTTCATAATGTCCTCTGTTTTGCACTGCATGAGGCCTATATCCTTTTTGGTTTTGAGAGATTTAAAATCCTTTAAGTATCACATATGCCTACAAGATACATTAAACAGACTTCTAAATGGAAACTAACTAAATAAATGGAGTGTGCTGGCATATAAAAATCATTAAAACACTTCTGTTCTTACTTGATAAATCAGGATCCCACTTCAGAGTCCTCCTAGTCAGCTGTTTGAGGTTGTATGTGTATTTATCTGTGCTAACATCTGCAGCATTCTTTTTGGTCAGACTTTCTGGAGGTCTCTCACCTCCACAGCAGAATTGGAGTAGGGTTTATTACTTAAGTTTATGATTTGCTTTTAGTAAACCAAAATACTTGAATTTTAGTTTAAACCAAGAAGTACTTGATTCCTGTGTCATTCTGAAAGAAGAGAATATCATAAAAGTGAAAGCAAAATACTTGTGGTTCTCATAAGAAATTTAATTAAGCAAATCAGCACCAGAAAAATACACAGAAAATCAGCTGAAACTGTGAGATTTCCTGATAGAAGCACGTGTGGCATCCCAGACAGACAGGGTCTGACAACAGTTTAGACTGTTGTGTTGAAGTTGGATATTTCTTTATTTCATTGACACTGCATTTTTGCTTCATTAACCTTCATTTAATATACTGCTGTATTTGATTTCTTGCTATGTGATGGAGTGTGTATTAAGATCAAATTATAAATGCTAATTAAGATGATTAGGGAGGTTAAGGAATGTCCTGGCATCCCTTATTCTTTTTCTTTGCAAGTGAATGTAAACTGTATCTCACAAAAATGCATTGTTAGATCTTTTAGGGGATTTTTTTCTAGCTCTGAGAGAAGCTTATCAGCCCTGTAGTTCAGGTGCTGGCTTCTTCTATCACACGTAGTTTTCTACATTTAAAATGTACAGAATAACTGTAGATTTAAAAATAAGGGTAGACTGACGCCTTTTGTGTTCTAGATCAGGCAATCCAAAGTAAATTGTCTTCTTTATCTTCCAATGCATCAGCAGATGTGGACTTTTGAATATATAGGGAACAGTGGGCACTGGACTTGGATACAGCCTTCCCCTCTCTGCCCCAGGAAATTTGATGTAAGGTCAGCCATGATAAGACCACGAGTGTTTCTCCAAGGGCAAGTGAACCTGAGAGGAAGCACAGAGGCGCTTCCCCCTGTAGGAGAGCTCAGTGCAGCTGGAAAATAAATGGCTTCTATAGTCCTGCCTGCCCTGCTTTGTGTCTCTCCTGCCTGGCTCCTTGTAGCTGAAGAAGTTAACTGGGTTTCAGAAGCACAAATACCTTCTAGCCTGCAACCTGTAAGGACATTGGAGTAGTTGCCATTGATTAATTTAATTTCTGCCTAGAAATACATGTTTCTAATGTTTTGAGAAGCCTTTTGGATCTAAGGGGTGCTTTGGAACTGGGTCAACATACCTCTTTGCTCTGGTCAGAGCCTTTAAATTTTTGTCTGTGACCTTTTCTTTGGTACATTAAGGTTTTCTGAGGTATCTGTGATCTTGTCACCATTTGCAGACAGATGAGTGGAGGTAGGTGGAATAACATAGGTGTAATTCTGCAAATTCTCCCTTAATGACTGTTGCCTGCCTGTTTTTGTGGGATCTGTTTGTATCAGGGTGAATAGGTGAAGTGAGCTTCAGTGGTGTATTCTTAGAGCATTGACACTGAATGAGGAATGATGATCTATCAGCTCACAGTTACAGGTGTTAGTGTTCACCATGCTTGTACTAATTTAAGCAGGTAATCATGCTAAACAGTTCTTCCCCATCTGCACCTCACATGGACACTGGTTTAAAGCTGTTTCTAGTTGAAACAGGTATTGGTAGGAATAATATTCTATATTAATGTTAGTGGTATTCCACTGAATTGCCTGCTGGCTTCTAAGCATATTATAAAATTTAGGAATTAGCCAGCACAATAAATCACATCAGAATTTCATTAACAATATGTGTTGTTTCTCTCTTGATTCTTTCAAAATTATTCCATCTTCTGTGGGAATAAGGCAAGCACTTTACTGCGAGGAGCACTAACCTACAGTCTTCAAGCCACTAGAGAGCTATTCTCAGTAAGTGGTAGTGAAGTTAAAGCCTGTGGACACAAAAATAGAGCACAATCTGGGATACCTTTGCTCAGCAATACAGTGCAAATGCACCTGGAATTTGCATCTTAGTTGACAGTGCAAGTCAGCGCAGGAGAGTTTATAAATCAGTGTTGCTAAGCAATAAACTTTTATATTTGTTTATTTAAATAGCCTTATTGAAGGTGATTGTTGAGAAGAGATTAAGAAAGGACAACAACATTGAAATCTGAACAGCACCTATAATTTCAGGGGACATAACATGCAGTGCAAATGTTTCTGGGATAGCCTCAGGCTTGAGAAACCATACCTTTAGTCACTGACCCCTCTAGAAAAAATAATCTGCTCATGACTGTTGTGATTCACTCTTAATAAACGTGATAAAGACTACTGTCGTTATTGTGTGATAATAAAACCTATTTGAACTGGCACGGTACCTTTCCAGACCTAGAGAGCTCATCATGGAGTTGTAGCATCCTCACAAAACCACAGCTAACAGGTAGTAGAGTGAGTGTATCTAAAGGATGCCTGTTTGCTGACAACACACGGAGGGCCAGCAGTGCTTCCAGCCTGCTTGGAAATACTCTTGCCTTGTTTCATGACAGTGTTTTCCACAGCTGAGCATGGTTAGTAAGAATCCAGCTAGCCAACATGAACCTGACTATAACTTCGTGTTGAATAATGCTGAGAAATCTCATTAGTTGTCTTGCCAGAGATCTTAACCTTGTGTTTCTCACAGTTCAGCCATAGTATTTGCCCTCTCCAGTGAATTCAGTGTGGAAGTGGCTAGTCTGCGTGGTTGTAGGCTGCTATCTGCTTAACTGAGCATCTTTAACAGCTCAGTGAAGATTTGAGAGCACAGAGAACGTAACAGAGTGCCCTGGCAGCAGGGCTTGGGCATTTTACAGTATAAGCATCAGTATTTCGATTTTCTCTCTTAAGTACATTTGGGATGTTAGCATGGGAGGCTTTAGTGTTTTCTTTGTTTGGTTTGTCTTTTTAGCTAACCAGTGCCATTATAATGAATAAAATAAAAATAGTGTAGTTTTCCCATTGAAGCATACCATGCAAAGCAGCCTGATTTAGTCACAGATGAAGGAACTGGATGATATTTCAGATAAGCATAAGCAATGTGATGTTTTCCTTAGTGTTTTCTTTTATTTTAATATTATTCTTGCTTTGAATGGAATGAGACTAATAGCTCAGTACTTGATAAGGGGGGAAAAATATTGTGAGTTTGTGGATAATGAAGGAAGAAGTCAAAAATACTGGCAAGGGCAGGATTGGATGGCTGTTCACTGAAAGCTTTGCACTACTGCGTAATTTTTTCCCTAAAGGTCAGCTTAACAGCAATCTTTTGATTTTGGTCAGCATGAAACTGGCAGGCAATTTTAGCTGAGATGCTGGTAGTTAAACATATTTGAGTTCTGAAGCCTAAATGTTTATTGCCTTTATTCATACTTTGGTTCATCTGCAGCTTCTGTTCTGGCAATGTCGTTGGGAAAAGAGCAAAGCTTCACCATCCCTACCTAGAAGGCTGATTTCTACTTTGCTTTTCCAGACCACATTTTTTTGAAGATTAAGGTTCTTACCCATCCTCCAGCATGAATTGTTCATGGCATTTTGTTTTGATTATATCTCCCAAGCTAAAGAGTTAAAATTATTTGTGTATCTCTTACTGAGAGATGTGATATCACTGCATTTTAGATTGCAGGATTTTGCCATTCCAAAACAAAATTTATCTGTGCTTTCTTGCCTTTAACCACCAAAGACTTCTGCTTTTCTTCAGATGCGATTCAGCAGATGAGGCAAATAATTAAATAACATTAACTGTTCTCCCACGTCATTCCTCTTTACTGATATCCAACCCAGTGGAGTTGTACAGCATGGCACCAGCTCGTAGTGTGGTCTTTGCCACACACTGAACATGTGGGTGGTATCTCAAAAGTCCTGTGATACAGCTATTAGTGCTACAGACCTTGCAGTGCTTTTTCATGCAGTGTTTTCATTAACTGCAGCGGGCATGTACCCAAATCTTGGGATCTGGCTGCTTTTTAAAAGATTTTCTTTAGGGCTTGTCTTCTGCTTTGTTTTGGGAACTCAGGCAGGTAGATCTATTAGGCTCCCTAGTGCGGCAGTGGTTACTAAGCATTTGCAGGCTCCAGTGTTATCCCTTGATCAATTAAAGCCCACCCCATGTACAGGTCCATCCCTGCTTTCACTCTGAGAGAGGGCTCTATAAAATAGCAGAGCACTGCGTGCTCATGGAGAGCACTGCGTGGCCCATGCCCTACAGGAGGTCAGGTTAGAGTGCTTCTGGCTTCTTCTGGCCCTAAAAATGACTCTGTTTTGAAACTGATATGTCAACTGCTCTGTCCCAGATCTTGAGGGAATGCCTTTGTGACTGCAACGAGGTTAGACTTTTGTTGGAGGATAGTACACTATGATTCTTAATCAAAATGTGGGTGATGTATAAAAACAAGATTATTCGAGGATAGCAGCCATAGGCTAACAAATCATTTGGCCTTCCTGTTGGAGGGTGAGCCCTCAGTAGCTAACCTACACTGTGTCACTGCAGGAGTCTGAGTCCTGGCTGGGCAGAAGCCTGTTTTCTCTTGTTTGGCAGCTATGCAATGTTTCACAAGGACCAGGGTGGACAGGTCTCTGCTCTGCATTGGGCCACATTTCAGCCTCTCCTGAAATGGGTCATATATGGGGAGATGCCCCTGGTAGCAAGTTTTATAACAGCTTATTCACTGGCATATCTGAGACTGGGAAACTGCAGCCCAACACTTTTTCATGATTGGTTAAGTTTGTGAAAAGTGATTGATTAAGTGATTGGTTTAGTGATTGGTTTATTTAGTGAAAAGTTTGAAATTAGATATGTTAGGAACTGATTGCATTAGACTGTATCATCTCACATTGACTTTTGTTTATTTTTCTTTAACTTCACCTTTGGCCAACCATGGTCATATACTTCCATCCCTGCTTCCTCCTCTGTAGATATGCTCATTCTATTGGCTTCTGGTCTTTTTTTTTTCTTTTCTTCTGGCAAAGAAACTTTATTTTCAAAATACGTAAAGCTGTAGGGTTTCTCATGAGTAGAATCAAATGGAAGATCAAAAATATAATTAAATAACTTCATTTCTTTGCCAGAAACAAATTATTTTTTCTTGTCTATTTTGGGTGACTTTATCATGCCTGCAAGGAAATAATTTTCATTGTGTCTGTCAGTGTGATCCTGCCTTAAAAATGGAGTGATCTTTCAGAACTAATGTGAAATTCAAGTAAATGTTTGAAAAGAGAAAAGCATAAAGTAATTACATACTGTAACAGCCATGGAATTCAGAGTAAAGACTGCTAAAAACAAAGCAGCAACTTATTCTAAAAAAAGAAGTAATGTAGAGAACCCCAGCCATTGCCTGAGCCATATCTGCTAGTAATCTAGTTCATTACATCTTAGTGTCTGCTGAAGATTTCAGCTCTTTAAAAAGTGTAATATTTGTGTTATATTGTTAATGTTACCAAAATGTTGTAAAATAATGCTGGAAACAAGTCACTACAATAGTAATGCATTTTAGACCTGTAACTTACTTACTGTATGACGCATTTAAAGATTTAGGTTTACCTATGTTGCACATAATTTTTAACAAATTGGTATATTTAGCCTGCGATAGACAAAGTAAACTTGAGAATGTGCTTTGATATTTTTGTTTTTAATTTGTTGAATTGGTTAATTTAAGTGTTACAGATGGCAAAGTGGAATGGAGTTCCAGTTACCATGTAAGGCCGTGTAGGTGAATTCCTTCCTCTTTTGTAGTTATGGGCATTTTCACGCTCTTCTGGTGTCTGTTCTCAATCTCTCCAGATTTTGTTTGACTTTTGGTTTCCATTTTCAGAATTCTTGAGGTGCCTTTATCTTGCTGCTGATCTCTTTGTATTTCCTTTACATTTGCGTCGTGTTACAACTTTTCTGATCTGCTGCATCTAGAACCTGAAAGGATTTTACTTACAAAGAGGGAACTTGGCATGCTGTTAATTCTGATGGAGTGGTTGTCTCTTTCATAGCCTGTGATCTGGGTTTTCTTTGCTTTGCCATAAGTAACAAACAAAGAATGAAAAGGAAATGTTCTCTGAAAGAGACCTCCTTCACAAGTTAGATCACTGAGCAGGAGTGACTTCTACCCTGCTGTGACTTGGTGGTTTGGAATATGAGGTGTGTGCCTCAGGGCTGGGCTTCTGGCTTTGCTGTGCAAGTTGCCAGGGTAAAGGGAGTGAGTGAGTGAACATACTCATCTGCATTTTTTTTCTTGCCTATGTGCACAGATTTCCTCTCAAAAGCTTGTAGGAGTGCAACCACCTGAAGATCAAGAATGTTTATTCCCATGTTTCCTGTTTTTCACCCAAGGGACGCAGTGTCTCTATTTGCTCATCACTGAGCACTTGCATGTTGGTTTATTTCTCCTAATTACGTGATGGGATGTACACAAATGCCACAGAAAAACCCTCTGCGCCTGTTCGAGCCTCTTGACCAGACTGCAAACTGACTTGACCAGAGTGTGCTAGTTGTCCATTGTATCAAAAATGAATGTTTCCCATAATTCTGCTATGTGCTGAGTTGGTTGATTTTTTTGGTTTGTTTTGGGTTGTATTTTTCTTTGTTTTTATTCTTGGGTGGGGCGTCTTGGGTTTCTGGGTGTGGTTGTTTTCTCCTTTTCTTTTTCTTTTCTTTTTTTTCCTGCTGTTTTGGGGTGTGTGTTTGTGCTTTTGTTGTTGTTCTTGCTTGTTTAAAATGAATGGTTAGAGAGAGACTTGGCATAGAAAGGAACAGATTCTTCAAACTGGTGAATTATGGAGCACTTGCCAAAGTCCTGCTGACATGCATGGAATGGAGTCTGTCCTGTAACTGTTAAGTTGCCTTTGTTTTACAGGGCAGAGAGGATTATTTATTTGGAATGGTGGAAATGGGTAGGATTTTACTGTTTCACTTTCAGTTTTTTCTTTTCGTGTGTGTGTGTGTGCGTGTGTTAGACCTTATCTGAACAAGGGCAATCTGCATAGCTTTGCCATGGGCATGGAGGTCTCAGGACCAGTGCTGTTCAAAACAGAGATCACGTTTGACTAGGATGGGATTGTAAAGTCCAGGTTACATCCTATTGCTTGGTAGTTATATATTAATAAATTGTAGGTCCAAAGGGCTTGTGTTACCTTGTCTTGAAGTTCATAATCTGAGGAAACTTTTTTTCATTTCTCTTGCATTTCTTCTGTGCTGAACTACAGAGACACTGGTCTTGTTGGTCAGTTTCCTTGTTTTTCCTTTTCCATTTTGAGAAACCTGCTGCTTTAACTGAGAACAGCGCTGGTAGGTTATTTATATATTCTGCCTAATTGTTTCATGATTATATGCATTTTTTCCAACTTAGAGTAAAGTGAGAAGAACAAGCTCAAGCCTCAGCAAAAGCCACTGTGCATTTGTGTATTAGAATCAGCTGCTTGTTTTCCCTGTCTGTGTCTCAAGGACTGAATGGAAGCATTCATGTAACCATGAGTTAAACCTGATCATAGATCTGAAGTGTTCCCACTTGTAACTTCTCCTGCAGGCTAGAAGCAGGTACAGGGTCTTAACAGGTATCTCAGTAGTGAGCGCAGTGACAGGTGTTTGTGAAGAGGAGATGGCTGTTGAACTAAATTTAGGTTGAATTTATCTCACACTGAAGAATGGTATGCAACTTTTTTTATAGTATGTTGTGTTTGTAGCATGGAAAGTACCCTTGCTTCCCATGCTTAAAACAGGCTTTTAAATCACTCACGTTCTTTGTGCGTTATTTTAGCGGGGTAACAATAAGGCTTTTATTACAGAGTGCTTTTGTATTGTCCTTTTATAACCATTGTTGCTCTGACAGAGAAAGATGAATTCTTTTTCTCAGTCACATTCAATAGTATTAACAGGCTTCTAGGCACCTTCTGACTGCAGTTGCTGGAGCCTGTCAGAAAAAGCAGCTGCTGCTCATGTCAAATCCAAGGTAGAGCTAGATCTGTGGATTTCAGTCTGTGATTCATGGAGCTACATTCTACTACTGAGATGTTTCAGAAAGTTGCCTAGGAAATGCAAATCTGTGCCACGTATCACTCCACAAATGTGAACTGCAGAGGGATCTGCTTCCACCGAAATAGTTAGAGATCTGTCATTTGGAAAATGTTGAGAACCAGGCATTTCAAGCAGTCTCAGTGAGAATATGTAAGTCACTTTTGTGGAAAAGTTCGTATGAGGTCACCTAAACTGTTGCTAGGTTAGAGAGACTTCAGTGGAATGTTTTCCCTTTTCCTTTCTCTGATTTCTCTGAAGGAAACAGACCTGCCCTGTCCTTTCTGCACAAAAGAAAAGGAGGATTGTAGTATTTAAAAGGCTGGGTCTGCAAAATGCTAAAAAGAATATGCATTGTTACATGGAGTTAAAGTGAACATCACTGGTCAGTGTGTAGCTGATGCTTTTGTTGGTGTGATGCCTGATTTGCTGACACACTGCCCCCCTCCCACCCCTGGCCCCAAGCAGTTTTATACAAGGTCTGTAATTGCAGAATTGGCTGTGGAGTGCTTAAAAAGTTTTTTTTAAATATTAAAAAAATTAAAATCACACTCTCATTAAGGTGTCTGACCTTGTTTGTCTCTTCTTGTAGAAAACCACAGGCAGGTTTATGTTACCGCCAGGGAACAGGCAGATACCTTGTGTAGCATACTCCCAGTTTACTTCCAGCTCTTTCTCTAGCTTCAAAACTCAGTCTTTCTTCACTTCTTCCCTAAAGTTTCAAGTGTCTACAGCTTCTGTTTATTTCAGTTTCGTGATTATTTTACTACCATTGCTTTATTTTTTCTACCCTTGTTCACTGTGAGATCTGGAATTTATAAGGTAAATCATTAATTACAACTAGTTCTTCCAGGCTCAGAACACTTGCCTGCTTCTTTTCTTCCTACTCCATTTGGTATTTTGTCAGGAGCACTGTGGTGGAATTATCTCCCACGTTATAGAACAAGCTTTAAAAACAAAAAATAAAAGCTTATTTTAAGAAACAAGTGAAACTCTATAGCTACTTACATTGATGCAGTTGATATTATTAAGGGCAAGGATTACCTGATTTGTAAATTGATGTGAAGTTCTTAAACTGCATGATTGTAAGGCTATGTGGGAATGAATCTGGATGTATGCAAAACTCCCGTCTCTCACCACCTGTTTACAAATAACAACTGTAGCTAAACGTAAAGGGATCTGAGAAGATGAATCTCATTCTTTTTTTCTTTCTTCAATAGACAAATAAATTAAGAGTGTGGTTCATGGAGAGTCAAGGTATTACTTGTCAAATTACTTGTCAAAGGCCTGAACTTATTATCACCTCTATGTAGTGGAGCGTAGGAGCTGCAAGTTGGTGACTGATGGCTTCATGCCTCACTCAGTGTATACAGGATAAAAACTGAATGTTCAAGGAAATTGCTGATGAAAGAGAAATTTCTCTATACTAGTAAATAAGGCAGTACCTCTTCCTGCATATCTGTAGAGAATGCTATTTGTTAGGCACACCAGAAAAGAAAGGCAGTATCTTCATCACTGCTGGTTTTACACTGCCTTGCTGAGGTTTCACTGAAATGTGCATTTTCAAGGAAGTGTAAAGAATTTTTGCAGGTTGAGACATGTCACAGAGATGGTTGGTCAAATGCAAATACTGATTTAAAAGTATGGAGGGTTTGGATTGCTTCTGAACACTTTTGGTTGGTTGGTTGGTTTGGTTTGGGTTTTTTTGTTAATGTGATATAACTATTACTTTTTTCCTCTGCCAGGAGCTTACAGTGGTAATCCAAACTCTATGTTTAGTCTTTTTATCTGTGAGAATAGAGATTATCTCTTATTAAAGAAGAGTTTGATTTGGTATTTTAGTTCAGTTTTTAATTTTTTTTCCCCTAAACACAGTTTTTGTCCTTGGCTGATTTGACCACTAAGGTTTTCCGGCTTTTAAGGGTTAGAGTGCTTTTTCTATACTCCTCCTTTCTGGACCTCAGTTTATGTTGTTTGCAGGGTGAAGATTGTGTGAAGAATCATAATCTCTACCTGCACTCTAAAAACAGGCAGATTAAAAAATGCAGGCAGTAGGCCTCCATGATAATTTCTGAGTAAATATTTTACTGCTTTTTCCATCTGCTACACTAAAATCTGACTTAAACTAAGCGTAAATCTAGTCAGAAGAGGTCACTGGAGTATTAATCATCAGAGTTAATCCTCTTAGACATGTGTTTGGTACGAGGCCAGCTATTCAGAAGTTTAACAGCACACATATGTTGCTTATCTGCCTGGCCGCTTGCCAGTGAAGGAAACTTCAAATCTGTGGAGGGTTTATATCTCTGTAAAGTACACTGCTTGTTTGGTGCAAGCTGAGGCAGCTTTTCTGTATATCACACATGGTGCGCAGCCTGCTACTGAAGAATGAGTTCCTTTCAGGGTGCTTTCAAAGAGCAGTAGTGTTGGTGTTGTATGGTAAGAAGTGATATCATTCACAGTTGACCTTTTCTTGGTGCTTCCCTATGAAGTATGATGAGCCAGATTTAATACTACTAGCTAAGAGCAGAGGAAGAGACAATATTTCAAGTAGAGTAATACTGTGGAACCCAAATATAGCTGAATGAAACCTCACCCTGCCTCCACTGCTGCCATTCTGACTTGGAGGAAACATTCATGTACGTAAATACAACTCTTTCTTGAGTCAGGTCTGGACTGGACCCAGCATTTCTGTTTCTCACTTCATTGGAGTATGCTTCACACTCGACAGAAAAACGATTATATCATATCCTAATTATGGAACTGATTCATCCCCTGGGGCATGGAAAGCAAAGAGTAGGAGTGAGTACATCATTAAAAAATTAGCGTATTTTTAGAGAGGAGGTAAAAAATAAAAGTGCAACTCCACTGAAAAGTTTAATGATAAAGAAATAATGACTTGCATTAGAGGAATTTTTTAAAACAGTCTGAGATTTTGGCCAAAAGAACGTATATTTCTTAGTAACGTGTTTGTATTTTCTTGCAAGAAATTATTAACTTTCTTCTTGCCTTTCTTTCTCAAGGAAAAAAATGAAAGCACGTGCTCCCCCTCCGCCAAATCAACCTTCTGCAGCAAGTAGAATTCACAGTGAGCACAAGTCACCTGCAGAGACAGCTGTAATTTCTGATCAGAACCTTGTGAGCATGAAGGAGAACATGATAAACAGACTGGTGGACTTCACAGTCATTTTACCCAGCGGGTTGGAGCAGAAGTGCACAGTGCAAGGAAGGTAAGGCTTTGATTAGCTCCCACTTTTTGAAGCCCTTTGTTCCCTGTGGGATGCTTACTGATGTTGTCTTTCTGAGCTTCTCTGTCATGCTTTTCTCTGCATTTTAAGCATCTGTTGCACCAGAGAGTCCTGAGAGCCATGTATAAAGGACCCTCTCTTCTGGGGCAGGAAGGATTTAGCAGCTATTGTGTCAGGGTTTCCCCATGGATCAGCACATGTACGGATCTATCCCTTTTGTGTAGTGTCACTGGGCTTAGGTTTTATCACATCTCATCATACAGAGTGGGCTTGATACAGTGGAAGTAGGTGCTGCTGGCAAACAGTCCTGACAGTAGGAGTGCCTGGAGTCATGCCAAGAAGCAGGCTTGGAAGATGGATGGTTCATCGCATTCAGAGATCCCGCCTTCACAGATATGTTGCAGTTGCGTAGACAGCAGAGCATCTGCTCATATTTAGGAAGCATTTTATATATAAAAGCGTATTTTTTTTTTCTCATGGAAAGAGAGAGAGATTCTCTCTGTTACTTACTGGGTACAATCAAGGGCAAAGTGTATTGGAAAGGCGATTTTTAGACAATTCTCTTCACTATGGGAGCTCTTCTTTATATTCATTCTTTCTGTGTAAATTGTTTTGAAAGAGGGACACATTACTTTTGGAAATAATATGGAGAAGTTTCAAAGATATAATCAATACTATAATGAAACCTTAGCAAGCAATGCTGTGCTCAGGAGTAGTCAAGAAACTGTAGAAAGTGTAACACCACATGTAGAGAGTATATAGGTGCCTGTTGATAAATCAGATTCTGTGTTTATTTTATATTTGGTGTTTTCAGTAGTTGGTCTACATTCCAGCAGAATTACTTTCTGGTCTGATATATTAGTCTGTTTTGATTGTTTCCCTCATAGCACATTTTGATGGCCAAGGAGGATGTGTAAAGCAATGTTTGGTGTCTGGGACTTCCTTCTTCCCCCTACTTTTCTCGTAGAAGCTAACCTTCACTTATCCACTCTAGTGGGAGACTAGTGCAACTTGCGTGTGTCCACCCCAAAGCCAGTGTGATGTTAAAGGTTTGAAAGGAAAGCAGTGCTTATCATAGCTCTCAGATTAGACATGTAGTGACAAGAGTTTTTATGGGGAGATTTGGACTTGAAGAGAAAAAGAAGAGAACAGGCCTGGTAAGTGGAATAGGACATGAAACTCACTGGTCATTAGATCCCAAAGAAAGGTGATATTTCACTGGCAAATGCCGGCCACCTGGGAGCTGAAAAGAGGTTAATATTCATGCAGCATATTGTATTGAGACACAGATAATTGCCATATGGTTAGAAACTTTTTTCTTCTCTCAAAAAAGTATAGTCCCAAACAGGCAGTCCAAGAGCACTATAAAAGTGGTGTTTTAATGTGACTTTTTGAAGAATATCAATGCTACAGGAGCAAAGAACAAGTAGAAAGTCCCTGTACAGTAAATATCCTGTGTCTCACACAGGTGTTTATGGGTATGTATCACAAACACTGAGACTGAGTGTTTTGTTTATTAGAGTCTTTAGTCTGAGGACTCAAACCTGAAAGAAATGGCAAAAATTAAACATCACATATTTCTCTGGGGTTATTTATATCATCTGCCTTAAGCATTCTAAGCAATCAGACTGTTCTCTTACTTGTCTCTGAAGGTATTCACTTCTCTCCAGTGTCTGCATGACAGGTCTAGGCCTCTGATTTAGGTGGCAGTTAAATTTCTGCTTGTGTTAATAGTGCCTAACCTAGGCAGTGGCTGTTCTCTTGAAGACTTGGAGTGGAGAAGTGATAGCCACACTGATAGCCAGCCATGGGAAGTGGAAGATGATAGAAACTGAGGAAGGAGAATTAAACATCCTTACAAGCTATGAAATAAGAAAAGGATATTCTGTAATAAGCCCTGTATTACAGTGGCATCAGTCTGTGAACAGATCTCATGTGTGCTGCTGGTCTTTCTAATCACTGGAAGATGCAATCTTCTGTACGTTAGCACTGATTCTGGTTTTAGGTATATGGAATAGTAAAAAACAATAATGTCAAGGTTATCTGAAATTTTTAGGGGTTGAACTGTCCTTAGTCTCCACGTTTGGGTGAAAGCCCAGGCTTTTTCAACTTTTTGCATTGTTTTGATATTGCGAACTAAACAGCTATGAAATACAATGATACTCAGAGGTAAACATTAAATGATGAAAATAATGAATTTTTTTAAAAAGTGGGGTTTTTTTGTTTGTTTTTTTTTTCAGTTTGAGGCAAATATAAGATCCAGTGCAGGTAATGAATTATTTTCCCTGTTCACTCTTATAATCTGTGGTGATATCATAGGCGGACATTTCAGAAAAATCTACTGTTGTTTATACTGATATAAATCTTCAGGGGTTTTTTTGCTGTCATTAAAACTGTAGTCTGCAAAATCTCCTTTTGGCTACCCTGCGGAAATAGCTTTCCTGTTTCAAAAAAAATTTGCAAATCCTTGCCCTGGGCATATTCATAATGAAAAATGATTCTGTAATTTCAGGAAAGCAGTTCACAGAACAATGAAGTACACTAGATTATATTTGAAAATATAAATACTGTAGTTAATTAGTATCACTTAAGTTATAAATGAACTAAATGTAAAAATTATGTCTTTCAATTTGTTCATTATATGCAAGCAAAGCAACATGTTGTTAATTTAACTTTGTTCTCTATGTAAAAAGTTTCTGTAAATATCAGCAAGAGGGCAGAAATTTCTCATTAAATTTTCTTGAAAGACACTTTAAGAAAAAAGTGTGTGCTATTTAAAGATATTTTATTGGAATCTGGAACCTTGAAATTGTTTTATTTATGAAAGTTAACTCAAGCTGACAGTCTCTTTAAGAGTTTATTGCCATCTTGTAGCACACAATTTGTTTGAGATTTTGGAAATATGTAGTGCAGATTTTGGTACAAAGCTGAATCCTTAGGGAGTGTGTGCAGCTATAGAACAGTATTAAAAAACAGTTTTCTTTTTGAAATAATTGATTCCTTGGAACTCTACTGTAGAAAATGTAGAAGTATTCATGAAAACCTGTTAGCCTTTTTCCCCCTGGAAAGGATTAAAAAATATCCCCACAACTATTCTGTGTTTGTACTCGTGTATGAACACTAACTGATGTGCTGAAAGGATACGTAAAGTGTTGGCCACTGACACGTTCTATGCATATAGATTTGTAGCACATCCACACAAACTGTTAACTGGTCTGAGAGAGGTGATGGGTAGACATTTAGACAGAAAACAAGTGGAAAAGCTCCCAAGTTACGGTTTTCTGTTTGTGATTCTCACAGGTAATACTTTCAAGTGGGTAATCTGTAAATAAAGGGATCATGCTTCTGTCTGAGTTCACACTGAGTGGCACTGGGGAGGCCTTCCTGAGTAGCACAGATGCAGACATTAAATGTCAGTTGTTGCAGTGGCCGTTGGGGTCTCTTAGTTTGACCCAGGATGCCATGACCTTCCCAGAGAGAGGTCCCGCGAGGGACAGCTTCCTAGGGGTCTCGGGCAGCCCTCTGGCCGCCAGGACACCTCAGCAAGGGAACAGCCTGTGGCTGTAAGTGATCAGCTCTTAGCAGTGATTCCAGCTCAGTGATATCAGCTCTGCCTTGTGAGGTAGCCCCAGGCCAACTCAGAGACAGGGAGACAGGAGCGCCGTGTGGCGATTCCACAGAGATGGCCTTTATTGTCCAGCACTCTGCGAAGGGGGCCAAGAACTGCAGCTCCATCCTGAGCTTGACAGAAGCCGTAGTTTTTATGGGGGAAATCGGGGTGGTACCAAGGGGAGATGTTGTCCTGTTTTTTGCTAGCCTTCTGTTGTAATATGGAGTCAGATAATTTTTCTCACACTTTCATGTAAATAATAGCCAATGGTTACTTAACTGTTCTTTTTGGTTTTCATTCCATTGTGCTGAGGGAAAGATTGACAGACACTTCCTTTGTCCACTGGATGAAAGAGGAGGTGACAAATGTCCTCCAATCCCTTGTGGAATTGAGAAACCTATAAATATGAGAATTTCAAAATGAACTTGCTTCTTTTTCTCTTTCTGCTCAACCTAGCAGGTGTCACTGTCTTTTCTCATGTCCTATAGTGACAGGGAGAGACCAGTGGGTTACAAAGAATTTACATGTGCACCAAAGCATGGTGGGATCTCACCCTAACCAAGAGGACTGCTCCTTCCAAGTGGTGTCCTTCCAGGGGACAGTTGAGATAAGCTTGTCACAGCCCATTCAAGGGACATCTCTCCAAGGGACAGACCTGGCAAGCTTATCCTCCTCCACAGTCAGCAGGTTGAGACCTCAGTAGTATTTGAAATGCATTGCAGCAGAATGGGGATGTTTGAAGCTAAATGAGGTTTGGTTTGGAGTTGTCAACACATGGATGACCAATATGCAGAAAAGTAAACTGGGCAGTTGTTGCTCCTGCTGTTATCTTACATGTTACACAAATTCTCTCATTCATATGATGCACAGAGAGCAGGACACTAGAAGAAATAATAAACTATCTGAAACTGTAGTCCCATTCTTCAAATGCTGGAGGATAGAGTTCAGTACAGAGTGTGCATTATATGGAGGATAAAGCTAATGTCATCACAGAAAGAATATTCTCGCATAATTCTCAGTAATAGACTTTATTGTTGGCTTATAGCTCAACATACACAGCAGTATCTCAGGAAAGACCGAAGGCGTGCAATTAGCCCAGGTTGGTAAAACATTAGAGGTGTTGTTGGAAGAAGATAAACAAGGCACATGGCAAAAGTATTAAAAATTAGTTTAACTAGATACTAAATAAGAGTCAGGTCAAAACTACAGTAGTTCAATGTAGGCTAAGGGAAAAAGAAAAAGTTGTACTAGGATAACTTACGTTGGAAGGGGCCACTGGAACACACAGTCTAGGCAAGTTTGAATACCTTCAGGGAGGAGGTTTCTGGATTTCTCTGTACCTCTTTCCCGAGGCTGGAACCATCTTTATGGGAACAATATCTTTAGTTGTACCTAAATGGAATTTCCTATACAGCACTTGTCTCTTGCCACTTGTCCTCTTGCTGTTCACTGGCAAGAAGAGTCTGGTTCTGTAACCCTACAGTTCATACTTACAGACAGTAGCAAGGTCTCTCTTCACCTTTCTTGCCCTAAGGCCTCTGCCTCTTCTTACGTGTCATCTTGATGTTCGTTCTGTGGACTTGCTCAGCTATGGAAAATAAGAGCCAAATGTACATGAGCAAGCTAAGAAAAGAAACAGAAAACATTTATGAATGTCTTATTTATCACACTTTCTGAACTTTTTTGGATATAGCTTGCTTCTTAGTGTATACATTTTTGGTTGTGTAGAAAAAATTGTAATCTTTTCCTGCAGTACCTGCTCTACTCTGGAGCATAAGAAAATAATGACTAATGCTATTTTCTGGTTTAAATGAAAATAGTGAAAGAATTAGAGACTTCGGATCATCCACCCCTTTACACTGTGGTGTTTCCTTTCCAGTCAATTTCCACTGTAGCTTCTTAATGCACATTTGACATTGACTTAAATAAAGAAGATTCTTTCTTCTTGTTTGAGATTTTTTAATTTTTTTTTTAATCATAGAATCGCAGAATGGTTTGGGTTGGAAAGGACTTTAAAGATCATCTAGGTCCAATTCCCCTGCCATGCACCAGGGACTTGTTCAGAGCCCCATCCAACCTGGCCTTGAATGCTTCCAGGGATGGGACATCCACAATTTCTCTGGACCAGTTCCTGTGCTTCACCACCCTCACAGTGAAGAATTTCTTCCTAATATTTAATCTAAGCCTTCTCTCAGTTTGAAGCCCTTGTTCTGTCACCACTCTTGTGGAAAGCCCCTCCAGCTTTCCTGTAGGCTCCTTTAGGGACTGGAAGGCATTTGTAGCATGAAAGTAGAAGGTAAAAAGAAACTTGGTTTCATTTGATAGTTTACAACTTTACCCTGCACCTTTATTTTTAGATGTACAAGGCTCTATTTTAAAATTTATTTCTCTGTGTGATCCAGGGAGATTAAGCCCAGCTACACCCAAAACAACTCAGTTGTTTTGTGCTTCCTGAAACCACAGGCCTTTCCTGCATTTTACTGGAGAACAACAGGAAACAAGCAGTCTGCTCAAACTTGATCAGAACTTCAGCATGAGAAATAGTTCTGATAAAGTATTCTTTACTGTCCAGAATTGGCATTAAATGTCAAACAGCTTAGTAACAGAATATCAAAACAGAGCCAAAGCAGTCTCCTTTGCTAAGAATTGTCATATGGACCTTGTTGTCTGAGTCTTAAATTGGGTTCACTCTCCGATTTTGTTTTTGTACTCTAGTATTTGCTTGTCAGTCATTAACCTTTGGTATCTGTTATGTAGAGTTTGGTCACTCCACCAAATTTCAGCAATATCTTACTGAAATGAAAGTAGCTGTAAAGACAGGAGATATTTAACTTCATTTCAGCTTCAGATTTCAGGCCTGCCTGAATTTCAAAACAGAGTATACTCTGTACCAGATATCAAAGCAGGTTAAAATTGACTGCAGATCTGTGTGGAACAAGATGGAAGTAAAAGGAAGATTGACTCTTTTCATCTTCCAAGAGCCATATTCAGCCAAAGGTTAGAAAAAAAAGTTGGTATAGATTAGTAGATTATCATTGTCTTGCTGTGTTTAGGGACTCTCTTCTGTTTGTAACATATACATGGAGTTGCTTGAAATAAAACTCCCATTTAAAATCAAGCTGAACTGTATTATGGTTTAGAAGGAAAATTTTTCAAGTTGGTGCTACTGAAATCCGATGTAAGAATAAATTCCTTGCAAGGATTTCCCAGCTCTCTAACTTCACTCGAAACACAACAATTTTGAATTTTGTTTGTGGAATTCCTAACCTTTCCTCCTTTCCTCCTTTCCTCCCTTCCTCCTTTCCTCCTTTTCCTCCTTTCCTCTCCACTCTTTCCTCTTCTCTTTTTTTTTCTTTACACTTTAGAAGTTTTCTGAAAAATGTTCCCACATTTACATTTTTTAGAGAGCATGCTATTTGCTTTGAAGCTATTCCAGAAGCTTCAACTGTACTTTAAAATGGTACAGATGAAGGCTGGGGATGTCTTTCATGGAACAATTGTGTACTCTGAGCAGCATGGCACAGGTTGGGATGTTGCAGACTTCCTTAACTGTTATGTTTAATTCATGCCTGCTGGTAATCAGCAATAAGATGAAACCTCAGATTCGGCTGGATTTTTTAATTGTCCATTGTCCAGACAAATTTGTTCAAGTTGCATGATTGTCTGTAACTTATTTTTTCAGACAGCAGATGTGGATTCTGATCTTGTTGTAGTTGTGGTACAGTTGCTGCTGAATTTATTTTATAATTTCAGGGGTACATGTGTGGAGTCATAAACTGTTATTTTGATGAACTATATTCCCTTCTAAAATCCTTTTTCAAGAGGCAAGATAAGTGTCCAAAGTTGAATGAATTATCACAGTATTATGCACTACAGAAATATATTAGTGTTCCACTTTAAATAGAAATGTCTAGCACATAGGACACCGTGTACTGTGATTCTGCCAGGTTATTTACTTTTCTCTGAAACAATAGTAATAAGGCTGAGGGAAAACAAATGCATGCAAATTTTAGTTTAAAAGAAATATGTCTGTAAACAGACTAGTTGAGATCTGTATCAGGAGAACTGATAAGCATTTTTAAGAAGTGCTCACTGCTGCACAGTTTAATGAATATTCATATAAATACCGATGTAGGTGGGATTCTCCTGTAGTTTGGGCTTAGTAGGTGTAAATGTCTGTTGGTTTGTGGTGTGGAGCATATGAATTGAACATGATTGTGAAACACGGATGTTTCCAAGTTGGGGACAATGTCGGAATGAGTCGTCATGGAATGACCTGATACAGTTTGGATTTGGGGGCCACACATTTGTATTTGTGCTCTCTATGTTAGCAGTTGCCACACTGCTCTGTTTTTCTGAAGCGCCTATACATATTAATGACATCTGTTTTCCTTATTTGATCTTCAGTCATCATCTTCTCACTGTGCTCTTCCCTTTTCAGTGAGATCATGTATTTGAAATTTTCCACGCTTGCCGCTTTTCCAGCTCACACTGTGTAACTCAGTTAAACTTGATAAAGGTTACTGTAAAGGAGGTTCTTCTTCTTCTTTTGCATGGGAAGAGTTGTCACCTGCCTGTTAATAAGGAATTGCTCTCTTTTTCCATTTTTGTTGTCTTTGCCATTAGCTGTCCGGGGTTCTTCACCAACTTCTTGAGCAGTTGTTGGCCAACAACATACCTATAGAAAGAAGATGAGTGGCCCTCCACAGAGTAGTTTCCCAGATGCCAACGGCTTACAGTTTGAAGGGTAGTTCTTGAGCTACAGGTGTGATGGTGCTAGCTAATAACCTGTGGAGGATTTTATTTCTTTGGATTTGCTTGCATTTTGAACCTGTATACAGTTTTTCCAGCTTAAACATTAGAAGAGGTGCCAGTTCTTTTGGTAAATTTGCTGTCTATGCCTTTATTTTCACTTCTGCTAGAAGACAAATACCCACTGTATATGACAGGTTTCAGCTACAGCTGGTAATTTTTTTCAGCTTACATTGTTTTGTTGGTGACAGACACTGGTTTATGAAACCAAAAATTTTTGGAAAAGTGACCAGTTTAAATAAACCTGTTTTCTCTGATCCTGTACGGAATTTTTGAGGAGAAGGCTGGGAAAATAAAAGAACCCTTCAGTACCATGGTAGAAGGGGATTTCTGGGGTATGAGGGAACACAGTTCATATCTGCTATATTAGGCAGTATAAAGCTCCAGTGAATATTGAGTTTTTGACACAAAATGGAGTAGCTCTGTGCAGAGGCACGAAATGAGAGGGACAGTTGCTGACTCTTTTAAAACCTCATGGTTTAACAATCATACTATGGTAGGAGTTACTGATAATGCGGACACTAAGAACCAGATGGTTTTGTACAGGGTTAATATCTTCACCGAAATAAATATAGACAGGATCTCTTATACTGGAAAGTATTGCTGGTGTCAAATGGATTTGGAGAACTCAAAAGTTGTAAACTGGAAAAATAAACCCTATCTACCATTTGTTCCAAATTTAAGTGCTCCATTTTGGGTTATGTGATCTTTCAAATCTAGGCAGAGTTTACTGGAGTGTGAGTTCATAATTTATTCATATCTTCTCTTCATGTTAAAAAACAGAATTTGAACTGGAGAGTTTAATGTATGGATTTAGTACATTATGACTCTCAGGTTAGCTCAGTTGGTCAGAGCATGGTGCTAACGACACCAAGGTTGTGGGTTCACTCCCCATATGGGCCATTCACTTTAAAGTTGGACTTGATCCTTGTGGGTCCCTTCCAACTCAGATTATTCTGGGATCTGTGATCTGGAAATAAATAAGATGCACTTTGTCTGCTCTTGACTTACATTTGTTAGTGCTATGATTGGTACTGTTGTCTGCCTCGTAATGAGTGTTAGTTGGGAGCTCATAAACAGACACTGAAGTGTGAATATATTTAATTCCTATCATTTTATTTGATGTTTAACACTTCAAAGCACTGTTCCCTCCCAAAAATGGTTAACTAGTGACACATCCACAGCTTGTGTTGTCTTTCATCCCCCCATCTTAAAACTGAGGTAAATTTTGTAGCAACTGTTTTTTCTCATGCTAATAGTGAATGTCTTCTTCCTTGTAGTAAAGCTGTGATGGATGTATTGGTTGATTTATGCAGCCAGTATCGCTTAAATCCATCCCAACATAGTCTTGAACTAAAGTCTTCAGGAACTCAACAAGTTCTGAGTTACAAGCCAAACACATTGATAGGAGCACTGGATGTACAGACAGTACTTCTGAAAGAGAAGATTCCCGAAGAGAAGGCAAAGCGACCTCTGCCAAGGGTCCCTGAGGTCAGTACTCTGTAGGGCTAAAATGGTGCCTTGAAACATCATTTCATTCCTATGATTTCAGTTCTTGCAATCTTTTCATCTTTCAACCAGGTGGGAATTACTTGGGATTGACTGTAACCTGCTTTATTAGTTTAACTGTTTTGCATGTAGATTGGCAGATGCTAGTCTAGACATTTAGACAAAATGTTATGTTGCATGTGGTTGGATAGATGGAAATCTGAAGATTGGGGTGATTGAAAATTGCAGTAATGGCTGAAATGAGTGTTGTGGGGTTGTGTGGAGATAGAGTTTTGGTGATATTTTGTGTACCATCTTCACTGAAGATATGGGAGAAGACTGATCATTAATAAATGTATTTCACAGTATACTGAAGATTGAGAAATGGTCATTTTCCAAATGTTTGCTGAAATTTTTTATTATTCTTAATAACTATGTCTAATTATACTTTCCCACCTTTCAGAGTGGGACTTGTTAACATTTACATTACATCTGCCTCTGATTCCTTTTCCTTCTTCGCTTGTTCTTGTGAATGTCTCCTTAGTGGAATGGGAGGTCTGAGACTTAATTTTTTTAAATAGTATTTTTTGCAATGTGGGGTAAGTTTGCCTAGGAACAGTCGATACAATATGGAAATCCCCAGTGCCTTTCTCATTGTAAGAGGGCCTGTCCATCACAGAAGGCAGACTGAGAGTTTGTGTTTGTTTCTGCAGAAATCTGTGAGGCTGGTAGTGAACTACCTGAAAACACAGAAGGCTGTGGTTCGAGTTAGTCCAGAGGTGCCTCTCCACAACATCATCCCAGCTATTTGTGAGAAGTGTGAAGTCAGTCAAGAGCACATTGTTCTTCTGCGAGATGGCATAACTGGGGAAGAGCTGGAGCTTACCAAGTCTTTGGAGGAGCTAGGGATAAAGGAGCTGTATGCCTGGGACAGAAAAAAAGGTGAGCCAAGACTGAAAGCAGTCACTGCAGGGTTGTATGATGTGACAGCAACATTATGGGCAACTTAAAAGTGTTTGTGCTGCCATTCTTTTGGGGTCCAGCTGAAACAGCAGAGTGAGATCTCAGTCCAGAGAGCAGCATGGATTTGTTCGGTGAGCTGTGCCCAGAGCAGCAGCCAGGTCAGCAGTGTGCCCAGCCGTCCTTGGTTGCTCTTGGGCCCTGTGCCAGGCTGGGCTGGACTCTGGCAGGGTGCAGGTTGGCATGGGGCAGGGCAGAAGGAGGAGCTTTGCTATGTCGCAGAGCTGCTGTCAGTAGAGGTGTGCGTAGTACAAAGGGCCTCGTCCAGGCAGAGGCTGTCACCTACCTGTGCTGTGGGTTGGAGAGAAGGAAAGAAGAGACATGCCATAGTCATGGCAGCTGTGAAAGCTGAGAGGCAGAGGCAACAGACCAGGGCTTATGAGAAACACACTGGATAGGATCACGGACGGTTCCTTCAAAGAGCAAAGTTACTGACGGTTTAGTGAAGAGGAGCTAAGAGGTATTTGTATTTAAAATTTTGTTCTCATGTTTACCTATCCTCGCTTTCTGTTCTCATAGACAAAATTGTAGTAGCAGCTTCTTGGAGTTGAATTTTATCAGCCTGATTATGTATTCAAATAACGTAATTCTGTGATGTGCTTTAAAATACAACTGCTTTAAAAATACACATTGACAAGCTCTACTTCCTTTGAGGTCAGAAAGTGATATTCATTAAAATTGTCTCCTGGAGTTTGTCTCAATTGCTATCACTTCCAGCACAGTAAATGTCCTTATTTATTGTTTAGATAACGTCATTCTTGTAGGTGCTGAGCTGTAGGCTTATTTTTTATTTATAAAATTATTTATTTATGTTGACATTCTGTCTCTTCTTTCCAACTGTTTGATAAGTGACAGTTCTACTTCTATGCGAGTCAAATTTCAGTGAGTTTAGACTTCTAAGTAAACTAAATATCTCCTTTTCTTTTAAATTGGTAGGATGTTCCAAAAAGAGGCTGACAATGTGTCATAACTCAATTGTATGTTTGTTTTTTCAAGACATGTTTACTGTAATTAAGCTAACTATTTTGGAGCAACATATTGAACATGGAGTGTGTTCAACAGGATTCATTCAACATGCTTCAGGGACAGCTTATAGAGTAATTATCATAAGCCTTCATTGAAGTCTCTCCTTGCAAATGAAAGTGGTGGTGTGTATTCTGGTGCAGTGTTGGTCCTCAAATTTGGTTGTAGCCTATACAGACAAAACCAAGACTTTACTACAGGGCTGGGATTATAGCAGCAAATTATCACAGAATGACACTGAGCTGGAAGAGACCAACAAAGATCTACACATCATAGTGCACTGCTCTCACATCAGCTTTTTTTTTTTGTATTCTATTCTTTTTTAAACCTTTCAGTATTCCTTTTCTTTCATTATGATAAAATCCCCCTGATCCTGAGTATAATTCAATCTTTTATGCTTTCCTCTTACTCTGCACCATGGTGTCTAAAAAAACAAGTAAATGCTCAGTAAATGTAAATTTACAAGAATTTTTCCTTTTTTCAGGAAATATCTTTTTCAATGTTCTCATTTGTAATCTCCAAGAGGAATAAACCCATTGGTTTCAGTAGCAGTTGGTCTGTGACTTGTGCATTGAGTGGGTATCTAGCCTGTTTAGTTAACAGAAAATAGATTTTTTTAAACACATTCCCACTAACAAGTAAGGCATCAGAGGTGCTGAAAGCCATAGGCTGTGCTTGTAAGAGCAGATTTTAGAAAAACTCCTCACTCTTTCCTTGCCTGAAACAGAAAACAGCAAGAGCTGAAGGATTATTAAAAGAGAAGCTCTGCTGCCACCTGCTTACTTAATTCGATTTAGCAGTTGAAGCAGTTTCCTGAGTGAATCAGGAATTAATACAAATGCAGCTACACTGCTTCAGTAGCAGCTCTGCATCTCTGTTGTCTGTCAACATTTTTTTCTGTAATGCTTCGAAAAAAGGTGCTAGGACTAATTAACGACTGTTGTGCCTTGCAAGGCTATATTAGAACTTTAATGTGTTTTCTCTTATCCTTTCATTGCCTGCCTTTTCCAGTTCCTCCATCAAAAACTCAGTCTGAACCTTCTCTGAACTATAGAGGTACTGTACAATGCTGCTGAGGGAAAACTTCACTCTGTGTTTAACTCTTTCACTTCACTCTATGTTTAATGTGGGTTTGGTAGATAGATCTTTAAGAATGTTGAGTAAAATGCTGTACAGAAACAAGCTATTTTTCATCTATGTTGTCTTTCCAAAGTGTTGCTTATATGTCTTGTGCTTCTGCTAAGAACAAACACATTCTGTGTGTACTGTACCTTCAGTAACAGCCATTAAAATGCCAGCAAGTAACAAATTCTGCCATTTAACTGTTTTGTGGTGTGGTATGTCTCTATACAGATCCTAAGCCTGTTCAGTTTATCTAAATCATGATTAGTTAAATTTCACAATTACTAACATTTCAGAGGTCTCTTGGGATCAAAATTTATTTAGTAGCAAAAGCAGAATATTTTGATGTCTGTGATTCCACTGATTTCAATTTACATGCAGCAAAGTATTTTAATATCAAATGTATACATACACATTGGGTAACTGAAAAGATGCTGACTTCTGAATTGTTACAGTAGTTGGGATTGGATTAGATTATATTGGTGCTTCTGCTTCCAGTCAAATAGAAAATGTGTGAATTTAGTATATCCTTTCCCTATTGAGTCTGTTTTAATACATTGCTGAAATTAATTATCCTCAAGAAAGGTATGGTTGATTTCTAATGAGCTTTACTTCTTTGCATTACTGGTAGACACAACATAACCAAAGTAAAACTGGATAACTTACTTAAATTTTTATGATGGAAGCCCATCTCCAGTAGGTGACAGCCATTGAGCAAATCTTAGTTCATGGCCTCTTGGCTTCACTAATGCCAGTACCATTCCCCCTAATACTATATCATTACTTACTGTGGCTTCCTCTTATATGGTGATCAATAGAAGATGAAATATCTATTGTATTTATTTAAGAAAAAGCTATACAGATTAATAAAGACTTATTATTTTGATGTTATATGCTTTACTTAATTCCCAGTTTATTGGTATTACGCAATGTTCAGTGACAATGTTGATGAGCAGCTGCTCTGTTAGCCTTTCTCCATCATTTATAGTTGAAGACTATGCGAGTAAAGGAATCACAATCCGTATCTAGTCACAGCCCAGCCCCACGCAAGAAAACAGCCTACAAGCATAGGTAGTGCTTAGTATTTAAGAAAAGCATTAATTCGTTGCTGTATTTGTTGGCAGTGCAGTTGCAGCCTTTCTTAAGGATAGTTTCTCCCTATTTTCCTTTGTGTTCATTGTATGTGTTTAACACCTTCTGAGATTTTTGATATGCAAAAGTGATCTCTGTGAAAGTTACTTTGTATGTTATGCAAATAAGTTCACAAGAGTTCTGTGATGAGTTTTTTTTGGTGAAGTAGACCTTTATTTTGTGTCAACAAGCAAGTCATTTTGAATTTGAGTTTTAATTGTTATTAAATAAATATTTACAAGAGAAAGTTGGTTTTTTTCCCTGTGAGTTAAACTTTTTGAATGCTAGTGGAATACTCTGATGTGCTTAGAATGAAGAGGGAATATTTATAGCATTATGCAGAGTCCATTTTAAAAAGTGAGAGTGCTTTATTGTCTGTGTATTAAATGGGTAATGTTGTTTCCTGTAATACATGAGTGTGTCATTTTGCTCATCCATCTTGCGGATGAGAAACTGAAGCGGGAAGTTGAAGGGATACTAAATGGTATGAGAACTCATACAATTTCTTAAGCAGGTTCAAGGAAGACACATTCGAGCTCTTACAGCCTGAAATACCTATAAACTCCGCTCTTTTCCCACCTGAAGTAAAAGCACCAAGAAAGGTGACCACAACCAGCTAGTTTAAGTTTTAAGGAGAACCCTGTTTCCAAGGGGAAGGTCTTTTTTCCTCTTTATAGAGCTTTATCCAAATTACACATTGAGAATCTGTCATTTAACTTCACAGTATTAAGTCACACCTGTGAATTGTTAAAGGTACTCACCATTATATCTTTTTTTAAGTTTTTGGGGCTTTTTAGTATTACAGTACTCTGAGATTTAAGTGATACATCTAACAAGCATATGTGAAGTTGTAAGCAATTTGCTTGTGTTTTGCCTTTAATAAGGGTTACTGAATTGTGATTGAAAACTTAGTGCAGTGTATTAAATTGTTCTATTTGTCTCCATTAGATTTTGGAGCGTACTCAGAACAAATGAAAGTTTGATGACAAAGTGCAGGATCTGGCAGTTACTTAAGATAATCCAGTCCATAACCTCTCCAGCTCATAAAAATCCAGATTTAATTCAGGATATTTTAAAATACTCATGTTCTGAATTCTTCATTTCAAAAATGTGACAACTGTTCCATTAAAATTGTTTCAGAACCAAATCGAAAGGCTTCAGTAAGCAGTGATGCAATAGAGAAAGAAAAGACAAGGCTTTTGGGATTGTTTAATGCTGATAGAAGAAGCAGCAAGGTAAGTGTTCAGAAATGTACTGATTACTAAAGAGAATTTATTTCTTTCCAGATCTGTTTTGTCTGTGGATGGTGGCATTTGTTTGGCCAGCCTTCCTTTTCCTTCCAGAAAGTAATCTGTTAACAGGTGCATAAACTATGTGTGACCAGTGCAGTGTGATGCTTATTGAAGGAGTCAAGCACGTTGACCATTTACTTTTTTTTTTTTTTTTAATACTGTAAGCTCAACATGTGTTTAAAAAGGGTAGTAGTTTCAAGCAACCTGTGTGTGCTTATCAGCAGTGCTCATATCGTAAAATGCATTTTTGAAAGGGCTGATGTAATATAGGACAATTTAATTGTCTAGAAGATGTGTCTTATGGCCTCTTCTGTGCATGGGTGATAATCTCTTTTAGAGCATTTATACCTCTCTGAAGCTCTGTGCAGTCACGCTATTGCCCTCTCTGAGTCTGTAAAGCTGATGAATCAGGTGTAGAAGAAATAATTTGCAATACTGAACCAAAGGATCAGTGTCTGCTGGTGTACATGTTAGCCATTTTTAACTTTGTTTGTGTTCTTGAACTGGAAAACTTAGGAAAGAAATTTTGTATAAAATAATTCCATTGAGATGCATTTATGAAGACTATTTCATTTATCACAGGAATAAAATACAGAAGAACTTTCTGACTCAAGAACATATGGAAAACAGTGGGCTTTTAACTTCATACTTTTTGCATCCTTTGCTAAAAATATTAGTGTTAACTGATTTTGGTTGTAAAGTATTTAATACTCTAGGATGTCAGAGGAAAAACAGAGTTTTCTTTTTTCTAGTTTAAAGAACCCTCCAAGGCTTTTGGAGTGGAGTTATAAAATATGTATCTGATTAACTGGCAGTAAGAAACATTTGCTTATTGATGGACAGGTGTTTTATTTATCCAGTCACATTCTCAAAACTGTGAAAGCTGTTCAAAATCTCTCATAGTTCTCTGCCTTTTTGTTCATGAACAGATTTGTAGTGCTTTTGCTAGGGAATAGATTCCTTTACGGACATTGGGAGTTACTGTGATAGAAGACCTTATTTCTGTCATAGATGCTGAACTATTCTTAATATCTCACAAGGGACACATAGAAACTGTATTTTATGAGATAAGAACCCTAAACACACCTTCGGAGTGTTTTTCCACTGCAAGAAAACACTTCATATTTAGAAGGGAACAAAAGTATAACTTGACCGATAATGCTGTATCTGCTCAGAAGACTCAAGTAAGCAAGGGAGCTCAGCCTGAGCCTGTAGAGCACACTGTGAGGCTGTAATTCCTCTGGAAGAACCAAACACATTACAGCATCATACTTTGTCCTCTAATTCCATTTTACTGAACTCAGGTGTGAAATCTGTGTTCTTGCAGTTCTAACTCCTGAAGCAGATCAGTTTTAACTTCTAAAGTATTAATGCTTACAAGCTTAGAAAAAGTTGCTATGAGGCATCCTAATTCAGTGGTTACTGCAATGAGTTTCTCACAGGGGAGTTGGAGATGTGTTCAAAGATTGCAAGCTCCTCTCCTTTTTTCTGTTCTCTTTCTCTTGGTTGTTAATCAAAGCAAAGGAGGTGGTACTCTGAAGTTTTTTAAATACAAATTTTTATAGATGCTAAGGATATTGAGGATGAATTCAATTCAAAATAGTATTTGACCTGAGAAAAAAGCAGGAACTGTACAAACAAGTATGACGAACACCTTCTGAATCTGAGGAAAAGATCTAAGTCTTTCTTGCCTCTAGTTCTGACAAGTTAATTGATTTTTCTTGGTCATTTCTTTATTGGCCACTTACTTTCAAATGGCAGTTACTCTGTGGGAAAAGAAACTAAATCAGTCACTTTGTTTAGTTTAAAAAGGAAGTCACTGTTGCCTTTTTTAATACAAACGTCTGGGAATTTGAAACACAATAGATGGAAGAATTACTGAAAACTGAAGAACAGCACAGCACACAGGAGCAAGCAGGTGTTAACAAGGCATAATACATCTGACTTGCAATTGTGAAAGATTTCTAACCAAAACAGCAGTGAAACTGCTGAACAGACTTAGCAGGAGGAAGGCACATTAATACAGTTCTTTTAATAAAGGATTTGGTAGGTTTATGAAGGGATTAGATGATGGGATGCCTTGTGATTTCAGGGAACTGGAGTCAAAACCTCAGGATGCCTAAACACTTCTCTTTGTGGCTATTTTTATATTTTTACTCCCCCACAAGGCTTAAGTTGGTTCTGAGTACTTATTTATTCATTTTTGTTTGTTTGCGTTACGATTTGCAGTGATGAGGAGTGTGTATGTGGTCATGCATAGTCTCTATTTCAGAACTATTTGATAGGAAGAATTGTTCAAAGTCCTGCACAGTAGAAGGACTGCAGACTTGCAGGCATTTGCAAGGGGAAGGCAATTTCTTTTGCAAGGGAAGAAGAGTGTTAGCCTGTGTTGCAAACTGTCCTGTATCAGGTGTCACTGCACACTACAGGCCTACGCTCAGATTTCCTTGCCCACGCACATGCTTTCTTTCTCAGCTGGCTCACTGAGAGCAGTAATTGTGGTATGACAATACACCAGATCTAACTTCTCTAAAAAAACCTTTCCTTTATATTGAAAACACTGTGACACAGAATGAAAGCAGAGTCCCATTCTCATGGCTGGTACAAATTTGTTAAAAGTATTTCTTTGGTTAACTTTGTACTGGCAGGCTTAATGCCAGATCAGGTATCATCTTGTTCTCTCCATTCTAATTTTATGCTGGATCAGTTACCCTCTGTTCTCCTGCAGCTGGCATAAAAAACATAAAGGTGGCATGAACTCCATTTCTTTTTGATGTTAAATGTAGTCATTTGCCTGAGGCTAAATCCAGATCAAATTGGCACTGCTAAGCAATCCAGTAGAACAGCGGTGCTGTGCAGACAACCATGGGATCTAGGCTTGAATAAGGTATGTGCTAGTCCACAGAAACAGTTCCTTCATAGAGAAATGGCAAAGAAGGAGCTCCCAGCTTGTTCCTTGTGTCTGTGGCTACAGCAGAGACTAGCAGTCTAGTCCCTGATACTACAGGAATTAGTTACTCCCTTTTTTTATCCTTGCCTAAGAATTTTTTCCTTGTATTCTTGTTCTTAAATCTTTCTACTGATGGCTTGCTTAGCTCCTTGCCTACATCAGAGAATTTTGCAGACTACTTCACAGTTTCTCAGCAGTCAGATCCAGCACTACTGAGACAGTTTGTCTTGGTTCTGTGATGGGGTTTGGTATTTTGCTCTGGCATGTTTTTGCAGTTTTGTTTCCTTTGCTGCTGCTGTGTAGGACACTTGTTTGTGTTGCAGACTGAAGAATACTTGAGGATGAACAGAGATTGTGGTGAGGAGGATGTTTTTAGTTCTGCATCTACAAGTGAAGGCAGCTTGGATGTAAGTACTAACACAGCTTGTAGATGCTATTGCATTCCTATTAGATCCTGCAGTTTAATTAACCAGAAACCACTGCTGTTCCTGATGCTTAGCCAAGTAGAAGTAGAAATAGCTTATGCTTTAGCAGGCTTCGTTATGTGAGTGCACAGTTTGCGTATCTTCGTGAAGTTAAAATGTAATGCACTGTCTTCAAATAAAACTTGCTAGCTTCACTATCAATAAAGATTTTTTCAATCTTAAATTCTAAGCAGTTGTGAGAAAGAAGGACATAGGTGTTGTGACATACAGTGATAGTACTGCATGATGAAAGAGAACATTTGCCTTACCAACGATATTTAAAGGGGGTTTTTCTTATAAAACCACACCTTTCCTTTTCATCCCTCTATCTGACTTCTGCAGCATGGTAGCATTCTATTTGTTTCATAAGGAGCTTGAGGGTGAAGAGTAAACACTGGAAAAAACAGATCGGGTTTTTGTTAAGTACCTCAGTAGGGTCTGGGGTACTGAAATCCTATGAAACATTTTTAAGTGACTGACAGCCTACCAATTTATGAGGATCTAAATAGCAAGGTATCTAATTAGGAAGTGTGAATCCCAGATATTTTATAAGATGTTTCTGGTGGTATAGTAATCATAATAAATGGCACATCTTTTTATTACTTTTTAAAATTACTTGGCTTTTTGTTATCATATTTTCAAAACCTGGAGAAGACTCTGATGGTGTGATAGAAGTCTGAAATGTGAAGTTCGGCTCTGAATCCCCCTTTCATAAACAGATCTTTGGAAAAGGATAGTGGATCTGCAAAGTGAAGAATTCAGTAGCAACCGAGAAGGGTTACAGGAAATTATGGAAAAATGGAGGAGTAAGAAAAAAAATACCAGATGAAAAAAGTAATATAAAAGGAGTCCAAAGTGAGAAATAGGTCTGCTTTCTAGTACTGTTTTGGGTAATGTGAAAGTATCTTGCTTTTCCTGTATGGGAACCAAAGACAGTTTGAGTTTTATTTCTGAAAAAAAAACATCTTGCCATTGCTTTTGGTACAGTACCAGGAGTTACACTGACTGGATCAAGAAAATTTTTCTTGCCTATAAAGAAATAGTTAATTTGTGAAATACCACCAATGATGCCTTACAGTGGCTACCTGAAACAGAGGCTGGACAAGATTAAGAGAATAAAAGCAAGTATTTATTGAAGGGCCTTCAATAAAGGTACACTATGGGTACATTGTCGTATGGCTCCACGCAAGATGGACCCTGGGTCACAGGTTTTTCACACTTTCATAAGTGTGGTCCATTTGCATATCAGGGTTAATTCTCCAATTACAGTTTCAGGTAATGATGTCATTACTCCAGATTTGTTCCACCTTTCCAGAGGCTCAGTTTACATATTTTGGGCCCTGGGACAACAAGGTGTCCTTGAGTTCAGGCCCAGAGAGGATTTGTTATGTCTAACCAGAATGGGAGAACAGTAGCTAACAGGTTATATGGCTTTCTAGAGTTGCAGACTAAAGCAGTACAGGATCTGAAAAATGTAAAAGCTAAATCCTAAAGCATCACCAAGGTAAAGGCATGAAATTTCATATGCTTAGTTTAAATCCTTTTCTCACTATTACATGGTGGTGATGTGCACTGAACTGTAGGGAAGAAAAAGTAATGATTCTATTCTGGATATTGATTTGGAGTTGGTTTGGTTTAAACTGGGCAATATAAAGTAGTAGAATAAAAGTGTATGAAATAAGAGACCCTTTAAGTGTTTATTCAAATACAAGTTATATGCACTTTCTAACCACCAAACCATTCTCCATACCATATTTATCTAATTATTACTGGAATTATTAATGCCTCTAAAAATACTTAGAGTTGTTGATGAAAAAGCAGATTTTCAAAGTCAAGATGGCAAAGTCAACACTTATGCTTGAGGTGAAAGGACATTTTTTCACAGTATCAACAAAAATAAAGGTGAAAAGAATTTGTTAACAGCTTAGAGAGAGCGTGTAGAAATGCAAGAAAAGACTTCTCCATGAAAATCCTCAAACTGCAACAATTCATTACACCACACACCAGTAAAGGACACGAAATCCAACCGTGTATTGTAAATGAAGAAGAAATACTTTCTCTTAATCTGGGAAGAGAAAAAAATCAGTTTTGTGCTAAGCAGATGAGTTTTTTATGCAGGTTAACTTTTCAGAAATCAAATGCTATTGGAATACACAACATACAGATAAAGCAGTTGGAAATTGTGGTGCTGTTAGCTGTACTCAGATTTTTCTGTGCCAAAGGCAGACTGTCAGAGCTAAATTCAGAGCAGCTGGGAAAAAAAGGAACTTGAGTCCTCTCTGCCGCTTGGTGTCACTGTCCTCATATAAACAGTTAATCAAGATAAAACAGTATTTGGAACACAGTACTAAAATTAACTGGTTTTATTTTAGGGGCCTTTGTGTTTTCATAAATCAAGAGTGAAAAAACACATCCCAAGTGCTGAACGATGTGTAGCTCTGATGTGGACTTTGTTTATGTAATATATCAGCTTGGGAAAAAATATTTAGAAGTACAGCCAGGAACTCTTATCAGAGGTTTTGAAACTTCAGCACAAAGTCTTATCACACAAGGTTTCTCTAGTTCAAACAGGACTTCAGCAGTGCGATGTTGAAGGATTTTCATCAGCACTTCATCAGCACCATTTCATTTTTAAAATACTTAGTCCTCAGTGTATGTCAGAATGTAGGTTTTGCCCATAATGGAATCAATTCATTAAATGAAGCACGTAGTCCAGTAGTTCTCTGCTTGATGGGTCTGTCATGCTGTGATTATATATGTTCATATCTGAAACTACAAGACGAAAGAAACCATGTCATTTAAAATACTAGTTATCAGATATGTTTATCATGGGGGGGATTTTTTTAAAATTTTTATTTCATAGTACCTGTATAATTGCACCATTGTGCTCCAGAAGAAGAGTAATGTGCTAATATTTGATAAAAGTCATCAAGAATTTTGGTGCGTTAGTAATCTTGGCAATCACTTCTTAAGTGGTGGCAACAACACTTTTTCCCATATAGAGGCTTTTAAAACATGTGTGATTTACCTTTTCAGAGCCTTGTACTCTTAACTGTAACTTTTATGCCCTTGCTAATGGCAGGAGTTACACCATTCATGATGCACTTTCTCAGTTCCGAACGGTTGGAAAGAAGGGTCAGGTACAGTTAGATGAACATTATTTCTCTTCAACCATGTCAGGTCCCAGGTGATCAGGTAATATGCTTTCCTGTCAAGGATTTCATGTCCCATAGGCAGGTCCTGTTTAGGGTAATAGGAATGAGAATATTGCCCATGTCATCTAAATGGAAGTAAACAGTCATCCACTTTTAATATTTCCTTGTGTTTGACAATCACGTTTGCTTTAAATTCATGGTTTCATGTTCTCCCTTGGTCTCCTGACAATGCTTAGGATGTGTTTATTTGTTATTAGCAGGGACTAATCCTGGCATTTTATAAAGTTAGAGCTATGTGCACTGTCCAAGATGTAGGTTGTGATCTATCTTGGAACAATTCTGCTTAGTGTGATTTTGTTTGCAAAATGCTAAACCTAACAAACTGAGTATGGAAAGTTGTCTGAATACTGCAGCAGACAGGTCTGTTGCCCCTAGTCTTTCATTAAACGATGCCTGTAAGCCAGTAGTTAGATGCCAGAGGATGACAATAGGAGAGATATAGTTATAAATATTTTCATTTTTGCAGCTGTTCACATGATTAGAAGAAAAAAAGATCTAATAAATATCATATATCTCAGCATAAGGTTCACCATCACAGTAGAGTTAGTTTTATTTTGATAGCCTGTGATACACCGTGGAAAAAAAAATCATTACTGTTAACTTCCTTGGTAAGACAAAAGGTTTGCCCAAGGCTTAAGCTGGCATTGAGAGAATTTCGGTAGGTAGTTATGATACCAATGATCAACTTTCTTTGTCCTTGTCTATTGGGGGCAGGACAGGAAGCAATGTGCTTTACATATAGCAATAGAAATTTAACTTGGATACGAGAGGGAGAAAAATTTGACTGCATGGAAATTTCACAGGGGAGCATGCTATTTAAATGACTGTTAAGTCCTTATCATCACCTGATCTGCAAAACCTCCAAAAAAGTCTAGAGGATGAGCTACACTTACTTTATTCTTGTCAGAGCAGTTAGAGATTAAACGGACCATAGAGGTGCTTTTCAGCCAGACTATGGCTGCTGGAGAGATGCAGCTGTACCCACCTCCTTTTGTGGTGTGCCCTTCCAGGATATTAACTGTCTTCGCTCATGTGAATCATAGATGATTTTGCATATTATAGTATCTTTAGATTTTTCTTACAGTATGTGATAGCAGACGGCAGGAGCTTGAAACAGTGGCTGTCTGCCACCATCAGACTTCAAGTTTTTGCTCCAATATGTGGTGTTACTAGACCTCTTTAAAGAAAAGGTCCTTGGAGTTAGTGCAAAAAAAAAAATCATCTCAGAACCAGCTGAACTACTCTGGCTCAAAAAAAAAATAAAATAAAATAGCCCGAGGCAGACACCTGGAATGGAAAGTCTCAGCATCCATGGTTAAAGCATGGTAAAGTTACCAGCTATTAAAAACAGTATCTGGTGAAGAGACATGTTGGCTGACCCCTGTTCTGTCTGTGCTGCTTAGCTTGTACTTGCCAGCTTCATGAATTCAAAAATCACTTGTCAGCTCTTGCCCTCACCACACAAAAGTGGCTTAAGATCATGAGATTTGAAAAGAAATCATTAAGGGTGGACTTCCCTCCATGTGATTTCTGAGTGTTAGGTTTGTAGAAGTCACATTTAAGCTTCTATTTTGTGACCATAAAGGTTTTATTAAAAAAANGGATTAAAAAAAAAAAAAAAAAAAAAAAAAAAAAAAAAAAAAAAAACACAAAAAAAAAAAAAAAAAAAACAAAACAAAAAAAACAACAACAACAACAACAAAAAAAAAACACCAAAACTTTATCAGGTAGTCAGTGGTTACCAGAACCTGTATCTTTATTTAGAATTGTGTGGTTCAGAGTTAAATCATCACAACTCACAGTATTCAAGTTGTTGCTTTTAAAAAGATAACTCATAATCTTCAGTTCCTGCAGTGGTTTTAGCAGGACGCTTTGAAGGAAATATTGTCAAGAAACTTTCTGAGATGAACACAAAGAAATGAATTAAGTCAAATCAAAAGGTCTTGAGTAGGGTCATATCTACAAAAGGAATTGGGTACAACTATGCATGGCAGTGCCTATTTTAAATACCTGGCAGTGTGGGTGTCTAGACTCTGAATCTAAGCAGCTGAGAGTCAGATTTCCCAAGTTTTGAATCCACTGAGATCTTCACAGAAGGAGTTGCTTGTTAAACTCTGCCCATCTGTGTGTGTTACCTGCCTCTGCTCAAGATTCAAACCTCAAATCAGCTGTTAGATTCAGGTATTTAAAGCTTTTACTCTGGAGCATTACCACCTACCACTATTATCCAAAATGTAAGTGAACTAAATTCTCTTTTTTGCCTTTGGAGAGATCAGCATCAGAGAATTATTTCCTCCTTTGCAAAATACCCAAAAATACTTACTGGGCTGGAGACTGCCTTGAACAAAGCTGTGAGATATTCTTGATGTGGGAAACACCCTTTTGTTAAAATACCCAAATATTCAATGACTCAGAGAGCAAGAGCAAGCTTAACTATTCAGACCAGTAATGAAATAACTTAAGTGTGGTGGCAGCTCTGGGTTCCAGTGCCAGCGCCAGAGATGTTTTTCTGTGTTTTATGCTAAGCAGATGTTACATCCAGCAAGTAAGTAGTCACTAAAGCTAGAACTGGTGGAGCCAAATGGCTTCCTGCCCAGATGAATGCCCTAATCTCAGTCTCTTTTTAGCTAAACTCATGTTCATGTCCTTGAACAGAGAATAGTCTTGTTCTCCTCACAAGAGGGGAAAGTTTGTTTTTTCTCAGCTAGACAACAGTTTTGGACCTGGATTTATCATCCTCTTACTAAATCCCCAACCTTGGGGCAGGGGTTTGGACAGGACAAGAAGTACATGCCATAGCTGCCTTTTCAGGCAGTTGCATTTTTGTGAAGCCCAGTTGCTTAGTTTTGCTTTGAACACACCTATTGGATCAGGCCTCTTGGCTGACTAAGATGGAGATTTTCACATTTTATGGATCCTGTTGGAATTTAGGCAGGAGGTTAGAAGCACAGTTTTTCTGCTCAGGATGCCCAGGAGGAGAATTCAGGCAGCAAAA
The DNA here is from genome assembly GCA_013397175.1 of Platysteira castanea. Lineage (NCBI taxonomy): Eukaryota > Metazoa > Chordata > Aves > Passeriformes > Platysteira > Platysteira castanea. Next base: position 35,175 of record VYXC01002712.1, on the reverse strand, counting down.
TGGAAGTAAGCGCATCAGAGGGATACGTGTCGGGCTTATTGATGGGAAAGCACAAACTTTTAGGGATTTAGGGAGGCATAACCCAAGAGGAGCACACTAAGTTAGGCTTGTGTGTGGCAATTCCAGACCTGGGCTGTATGGCATCATTCTCTACACGGTGATGTACCCAGTCAGTCATTCTCTACATGGTGATGTACCCAGTCAGTCTGGCATAAATTGGCTCAGATATCTCCCTCGGATGTTTAATTAAGGCCTCGTGACACGCCCTTAACCACCCAAATCCTTTTATGTCTGATTCATCTTTTGTAACTGATTTTACTGAAAAGTTCTGAAGTTAACTCACTGAAGAAAAAGAATAGAATAAAGCAGCAACTAATAAGACCAATGGCTTTTAATTTGCATTAATAAAAGCACATTAAAAAATACCCTAAGACAAACTCAAATTCCATTTGAGATTTTTCTAGTGACATGTCAACCACTCAGGCTTTGCGTTCTTCGTAATTACCAGAACCCCTTAATAGTCTATAATAGCCTTGTAATTCACATTTGATCATAACACGTTCAGCATGTTGTTCTTATGGCAAACATGCAGTGGTGTGGAAAATACCACCTTTAAACAAAAGTTTATACCAGGATCAGGCTTTTCACAATCGGATAAACAGAGATGCAGTTCCTTTAAAAAGTCTTTCACATATTTCTGTGGATATAAAATGCTTCTTTGTTTAAGTTTGGGATGGTGTGGAAATCAGTTAGGGAATTATTTTCTCCACTGAAAAGTACATTTCTTTTTGATTTAAACATAGATATCCAAAATATTTCTTGTCAGGCTTTCCAGTGGTAACCACTGTAGTGAAAGTATTAGTGTGTATTTATGCCAGCGCCCTTTACTAGATGAAGTCAGAAATGGCTAATAGTATGTCATTGATTCCATATTTCTAAAATACAATGGAAATTTTTTAGAGAGTAAAACCTGTTTTTTTAGTGGCATAATGTAACCATAGATTCATTATATTAGTCTAAAATAAAATATTAGCATATGTAGATTTTAGATACAGCAAAAATTTTCAGTTATTATACCAGTTAAGGTATAATTTCTTTTCTTTTGCAAACAATTTCTGAGGCATGAACGCTAATAGGATTTGGTTTCTTTCCAGCCTCTTCTGTGGACAGTGAAGACTCGATTTCATTAAAAGTAGTGGCATACAATAACATTTCTTTTAATTAGATGATCTCATGATTTCCACACATATTTGTTCTGTGCATTATTGCTTGTTGGCAAAACTGAGCTGCTTGGTAGCGTGTGAAACCATATGTCTCAATAACATCTCATGGCAGGTGAGGGAGGATTTGCAAAACACTTGCTGACAGGACACAATGCATTTTACTTTGATGGGGAAGTTTTCCTAAGTGAACTTTATGGCTTAGTTCTCTCACGCAAAGTCAGACCTACCGGAGGCCTAGTGGCCCTTGCAGGTCTTCCTTTAACTCAAAGAGTTGTCTGTATGAAGCAAAGACTGTACAGCACTGAGTGTGCTTCTCAGTGTGTGCTTCTCAGTTGTTCATTGCTACAAAAAGAGACCTTCTAAAGCCTGTAGTCTGTGTAGATGTTTCATATTCTTTCTTCCTTTTTTTAATAGACAACCGTTGAATTAGGTTTTATAAGTCTCTTACGTGCAGCTGCAATATTGATCTTCCCCTCTGAGCTTACAGAAAGGACTACAAATAATTTCATCCACTGCTTTTGCTCTTACTCTGTTTAAAGTAATTAATACTGTTAAATACTTCATTTGAATTCTAAGAAACATTTTGGAGTGCAAACCGAAGCGGGGAAAGAGTGTGCAAATAGTCGTCAGTCTTTTTAAAGCTTTTACAGCGGTACAAAGCAGTAATACCATCAGTCAGCCTTCCTTGAACTGTTTTTTTCAGTGCTATTTGCATCTTTAAGCAGATCTCAAAACACTTGGGCAAACTAAGGAAATATTTCTGGTTTTGTAAGTGGGCAGCTGGAAGGGCAGACGAGAAAGCAGATCAAGGCAAATAGCAAGCACATAGCCATACAGAGCTCTTAAATAGGTGAGTAGCTGTAGGCATTGGCCTCACTGAGTTGTTCAGTGCCAAACCAAGCACCCGTTTAGGTGTTTGGCTGGTTCAGTCCCTCGGTGACCTGGTGTGAGCCAGGTGTGACTGGTGTGTAGGTCATGAGCTGTGTAGGCACTCTCTGAAGTTCACTGACATAGCGAGATGGAGAGATTACCATGTTGTAGATTCATGTTGTTAGTGTTAGATTCCCCACACCCCCCTTCTCTGGTTGTAACATTTTCTTCTTTCCATCCCAGCAAATGCTCAGGTATGCATCTTGATTTCAGTCTCTCCAAGTTTCAGCACAGAGATGGTGTGATTTCATTGACTCTAAATGGAGCTTGTTCTGATTTGCAGTTGTTTGCACAGGACAAGAGTCAGGCCAGTAAAGTGCACTGTGGAGGTTTGCCTTGTAAAAACCTAATGGCAGTGGATTTGACAGAAGGGGGAAGGGAAGAAGAAACATTTAAGACTATTTATTAATCAAGAATTCCAGCAGGGAGGCTTTTCTTGCCTTGATTCTGGCAAATGTACAGATGAGAGATACTGTGCAGAGACTGTTTCTGCGCAAACAGAGAAAGCCCTTCAGATGTAAACATTTGAGCAGCTGGCATGGGAGATTAGTGCAGCAGCAGGGGGAGGGGGGTAATAGTGGGTAGTGGTGCTGTCTAAATTTAACAAATGTTAAACAAAGTCCTTGTTCTAGTTTAAGGGTTACAGGTCGGAAAGACAATATCAACCAAAAATACTGGCAATTGTACAAGTCAGAAAAATCTATTAACTAGTATTTAATTAAAAGCAACTTGCCTATCTCAAGTTGTGACACCTTCTTCCCTCCTCACCCAAAAAGGGGGGAAAAAGGGAGCTGGGAAAATATATTCTGTATAACCTGTTTGAGTTAGGAAAAAAAAAAACACACCAATTTATCCTCCATCTATGGAAAGGCAACTCTTTGTGACTTCTGAATGTTTTTGTTTTTTGATTGTGAACTTAACATATTGTTCTACCTTTAATATCCTGTGGCTGCATATTACATCAAAAGAAAGCACCATGCTAAGGGTGAAAGTACTGTAGGGTCTGCTAGCTTTGTAGACATGTTCATATGCTGTTTAACATCATGTGTTTTGGTTTTTTAAACCCTTGCCAATTAGTTACACAACTAGTCTGTGTATCAGTGTAGGGTATCTGATCATGCATTGGGTTCTTAGGATTTTGGTTTTTAATCTGTTTTGATCATGCTTTTAAAACAACTCCTTGCCTATTTGTTAGGATCCAGTTCACATGTGTTTTCTTGGAGGTCCAACATGTCTTTTACAGGAGAGATTAAAGTATGGATCTGGAACAAAATTTTATGTTTAAAAAATCAGAGCTATGCTTTCTTGGCTGTCATTGTTATGATTTTCACTGAGCTTGAAAGTATACTGAAGAAAAAGCTTTTCTGGAGAAGTGACAGTGGCAGCATAGTTTAGAGTTTTTTTGTCTTTGGCATCATACAGTTAGACTGACCATCGGAGACTGAGTGCAGAACTCACTAAAGCCAATGGAAAAATTCCTGATTGTTTAAACTGGCTTTGGACCATGTCCTTTATGAGTTGCTAGGCATTACCTACACCAGTCCATTTTAAAGTCATTCCTTCTTGTGCTACTTCAGGTCCTCAAAAATCTTCTGATGTTTTCACTGTCATCTCTAAAAACATAAGACCTTCTTTCCTTTTTGATGGACAGTTGACGCAGATAAATCCCTTGAAGTTGCTTAATTTATAGAGCGTTTTCTCACTGGGGAAGGAGAAAACCCCGAAGTAAACATGTTAAGTCTTGTCGTGAATTGCGAGCAGTGGCAAAGGAGGGGAGTGGCTTTCACCAACCAATAATTTGTTGCAAAAGCAGGTTTTTTCTTTGTTATCTGAAGCAGTGCATACCCACAAGTGAGCAGAATTCCCAGCACTGGTTGCCCTATTTAAGCTGTAATTGTGCCAGTTGAAGTCCAAGTGTAGGTATATGTTGTATCTATTTCCACAGGTTTTTAACTCCTGTGTCAGTTAAATTTGGGACTCTGCTTGAAAAGTTTCTGCCAGAACTGAGCAGTGGGAGTGCACTCCAATGTATTGGGGTACACCAGTCTGTGGAACTAAATTGATTGGAGAGATGTGATTTCTTAGTATTTCAAACTAAATTCACAAAGAAACAAGGCTATACACAGTAAGAGAATTCGTTTCTTGGGAATAATAAACATTTACAAGTCAAGCTCTGGTTTCCTAAGGATATATAGAATTTATTTTTTTGACTTGGAGAAACTTTGTTGGCTACAGTATACTGCAAAGGAAGATAAAATTATGAATTTATATATGTATATACAAAGTGGGAAAAGGCTGAAGTAGCCTGGTCTCCAGCACAGCTATACTTCCAGCCCCTTTGCAGTATCCTGTAGTATCATTTCATGTTTATTTAGAAGATGGAGTGGTCTAGACAAAGTTTGAGTTGAAAGAATAGCAATGAGTGCTCACAATAGGAGAAGAATTAAATGCCAAGGATACTAGAATAGTGTTCAAGCATTACTTCAAAGAAAATTCAAAGGGAGGATCTGCTTATTTATTCTTAGGCTGTTCCTGTGAACCCAGTTAATGAACTTGGGTGATTTTTGCCAGCATGATCAGGGTATTGATTATTCTCCAAAGAGGATAGTCTTTGGAGCATCCTTCAGGATGGAGAGGAAGCTTGGATTTGAATTTCGTTGTCTTGGATGATTCAGATCCTGAAATTAATTCACTTGATTTCTTCTAAGTATAAGCATGTGTATTTTTCTATCCAAACTGATCACCTCCTTTAATAAGACAAGCTTAATTTCTGCAGGTATCAATCTGTAGGTGTTAGGAAACAGGTGGCTGTGTACCACACCTGGATGTGCTCTATCCACTGTCCAACAGGAGAGTGTTGTCTTTAAACCTTCTCTTCACGCTTGTACTCTCACGTGATGTCCTCCTGACTCCCCCTCTGCACTCCTGACCACTGATGCTGATCTGGAACTAAATATTCAGCTGTTATAATTCAAAGTGGTTTGTTGGCATCAGTACTCAAACATCAAGCTGTAAGCACGATGTGAGTTTGTCTTTTGATTTTATCTTCTGCAGAAAGCTGTCACATCTCGTTAAAGGGTTGGTCTGCTCTACTGAAGTAGTTTGCAGTCAGAAGTTCTCATGAAACTCCTGAAACTCTTGAAAGCTTGAAACAGAGATTTAGGGAGCTTGCTTAGACCAGCCCTTAGGTCTTCAGACTCAGCATATTGTACTCAGTGTGTAGTAAGTATGTGTGCATTCAGGCACAAACGTGCATGCAGATGTCAGGAAGAGCTAACTGAAGTGATGAGCTGTGTGTGTATGCATCCCTGTGTTTGTGTGGAGATACATGTATGTGTGCACAGAGGTTATGTACACGCACACCTGCACATCCAGACATCTGAAAGGGCTAATTGAAACAGTAGAATTCCTGGCTGCAGACTTCTGATTCATGTTGCTAGAATCCTCTTAGTGTCTCTGTAATTAGGATTTGTTTTAAGATTTGCACTAATTTCAGAGTTCAAAAGCTGATTTGTTCTTCTAATTTAACTTTTAAAGTCTCCAGAGGTTATATTGTTTTTCATTAGTATCTTTGGCAGTGTTTTATCATTACAAAGTGTAAAGCTTCCTTTTTGAAAATTTACTTTGACAGTTGGATGATTGTATTTGTCTCCCTCTAGCTAACCACCTACAGTCACCACATACTTCAAAGGGAGAAGTTGTTGCAGGACTGCATTCTAAGTTAATAAAGTATTTGTGTCAGAATTGGATTAAAAGGACTGGAGCTAGATGCTAGATCCCTGAGCTTGAGTAAATCAGAGCAACTCCTTTGACTTCAGAGAAGTTCTGCAGATCTTGGTGAAAATTTGCCTTTGAGTCTCAGTAGATTTTTTTCATTCATCAACAGCTATATTAAGTAGAGATTTTTGGAGTCCAGTAGCCATATGTGCCAGAATTTCAGCAGACACTGGAAGTTTTTGAGGATTGATCATTCATGTTTCTTGTCTGTGGAAAACTTGTGTAAGGACAACACTTCCATTAAAATGTGAAGAAAACACTTTTTAATTCAACTGGAATAAAAATACTTTCAGTAAAACATAGAAATTATTTCTCCAAAGCCAAACACATACTCAAAAACCTCATGCCAGGAACTATTCCATTCATAATTCTGGTCACCATAAAAATTGGCTATGCAGACATTAAAGCAGATATTTTTAAAATTGTATGTTTTATGTAAAATTTCCATCTCCTCCTCCAGTATAAATTGGCATATCTACAATGAAAATACATTGAAGATGATCAACTCTAGTGGTTTAATAGTTTTTATATGTTAAAAGAATTTACTGAGAAGAACTTCTTCTGCAATAGTTTAAAAAATATTTTGAATTTCAGAACGACATATATTGCAGATGTAACAACTCCTATCTTCCACGAACAAAAAACATTGGCTGATTTAAAAGATTTAGTAATTCTAGAGAAAATAAATTCTTATTGCAATGGTGAATTCATTTTGCTCAAGACTTCTGATCCTTTTTGTGGTTATTTATGGCTGATGAATGCTTAACACCAATGGAAAAATGTCTTTTTTTTTTCTGTTGTCAGTCTTTGACCTTTTGAACTCCCTGTTTCCTGAAGTCTGTTGCCAGACCATTAGTAAAGACAGATTTTGATTTTTGGCTTCGTTGTTCAACACTGTTGGATTGAGCTACTCTATTTTCATGTAGTGCAAAAGTATAAGTGAAAGGAGAAACCAACTTTTTCAAGCTTACAAAAATGTGCCTTTTTCCATCCTCAGTCTTCCAAGATTGCTCTCACTATATCTACTAATGGCCTTCCAAGACAAAGTGTGAATAGCCTCTTTTCTAATGTTCTTTCCTTGTTTTCCTTCCAGCTTAATATTTTTCTGTCTTCTTTCTATACTGGGATTGAATTGAATTTTGGAGCCCATGTGAATTTTCCTCTGTAATACTTTCTTCAGGTTCCTTTAAAATGTGTTTTTCTGTTGGGATATGTCATTGGCTTTTGGACCTCTCTTGGTAGGTTTCAAAATGTTTCTTTTGTTACTTTCTTCCGTTCTGCCTTATTCCATATCTTAGTATGCATTAAATCCCTACCACAGAAATATTTATTACACTTTGACAAATCTATATATATCAATCTCCTTTTCTTTCAGTGCTAAATCTTTCCTGGTTTGAGTTCTGTTCATGTGACTTTTCCTCCACTGCCTTTGTGACAAGTGAACATGACCATCACCATCTTTCTGTATGGTCAGTCACGGAATTCTCTTACAGAGTATGATTTCTGTCCTGCACAGTCTCCCTAGTTCATTGTTCCTTTCCCAGGATGTAAGGCAATACTCTTACCACCACGTTCACGGAACTCTTCTGTTTTGCTATGCTTCTCTCCTTTTCCAGGCTTTAATCTTTGAATTTCTTTAAGGACGTACTTTCTGGTCAAATCTCATGAACATGTTCACTTTGTTTTTTGCCACAGTTAATGTGTTTTTGTTTCTGTCCTCACTTCATGTGTTCTTTCCTACTTCTTTCTCGTCTGCTTTTGTTCCACTTAGACAAATACCCAAAAAGAGACTTGTAATGTTTTCCACATTTTTTTCGTATTTCCTTTAGTGATTCACCAATTCTTTTATGATTTCCTGCACATCTCTCATTACAAGCACGTAGCTATCAAAAAAAAAAAAGTTATGTGAGTAGCTGAATATGCTGACTCCCCATCTTTTGTTAGATATTCCTTTCTGAGAATCTTTTGAAATTAATATTTCTTCCCACAGTGGCTTTACATAGTGATATTTTTGACAGTTATAAAAAATCTATTTTCAAAATATGTTTTTTTTTATAGGCTGACATATTTTGACAGTGTATTGTGACAAAAAGTGTTGGACTTGTGGAGGATAAGTTTTTAACAGTCTAGCCAGAAAGATGTAAATCAGCCCCGAGAGGGTGCATTTTAGATGTAAATTGATTCTGGTATTTTCCCAATATGATATTAAAAGAAAGAAAGGAAAGAAAAAAAGAGAACATTCTATCAAGTGAGGCACAAAGTTGTCCACACACTTCTGAAAGTCAAGATAAATCATTTTACACTTGTATGGAATGCAAACAAACCTTACCCTAAGCATCTGGCGGCATCCCAGACTGTCACCCGCAGTTCAGTTTGATTTTGGAATTCACTTCAGATTGTGCCTGCAGCCTGCACTCCCTACCTCCCACCTGAGTGACGGGTAGCAATGTTTCCTTTAAACTGCCAGGGAGCACTGGAACATTTGATCCCAAAATGTTCTCTATGCTATGTTAGTGATGGTTTTTTCTCACTAGGGTTTACATATACAAAACAAAAGCAAAATTATTTGCATTTTAGGGGTATTTAAAATGCATCTCACATCCAGAAAGTTAAAAAAGAACCCACGTGCTTTGTGTGCTGTCACTCAGCCTGATGGTCTCAGCTGCAGAGCACAGTAAGGGCACAAAGGAGGCTGGCATGTTTTGGAAGCTTGTGCATGTATGTCCATGATTTGTCCATGACATGTCTGGCAGTGTAAAGTGGAATTTTAAGGGGACTGGACACGCATGTCTCTTTTTTCGAAAACATGCTGGGTTTCGTGTATCTTCTTACAAAGATACCTGTAATGGACACATGCTGAAGCCTGTGGCTGTTTCATGGATATTATTGGATTTATACCAGTGTTGAAGTATCTCCCAGTAATTTTGTGTCTCATCATCTTTAGCTGCATTTTTGTAAATTGAGAATCTGGAGAAAAGTGGAATACTAAGTGTAAAATGTGTCGGTTTGTGTGGTTTGAGCTGAGGTTTGCTTTTTTGAATGTACCCTTCCTTGCTTTGCTAATCACATTTGTTCAGAAAAGATTGTTTAGCAACCTAAGTTTCTTTCGTTGGTGGCTAAATATCTTTAGATTTCAGCAGAACAACTTTTTATTCCTTCACAGAACACACGGACAGATCTTAAATCAATTATGCATTAGAAAGATTTGTAGCAAATGTATTTTCACTGCATTGAGTTGAGAGTGACTTGTCAATGCTAAGAGCTCTGAATCAAAGAAATTATGTTTCCCTTCTTTTTAACAAGTTCCTCAGCTGTGATTCACAAGGCCCACAGGATACAAGTTTGCTGGTTACTGCAATGAGTTCAGTGTCCAGGCTGATAGGAGAGGACACAAATGATGAATATATGTGTGCCTTCCAAACCCCCATTTATACACTCGGGTCTTCCCATTAGTACCAGCCAGCATTCTGCCTGCTCCCACCTTCTGGCATGTTGAAACATGGCTACCCTCTTCTGTCAAGAAAGGTTATTTTTTGCTAAATCTGTTCGGATGCTACTTTTTTTTTAAAAAAATGAATTTGTTTGAAACACACTGTCACTTACAGAAGAGGTGATACAGAGACACAAGTTTAAATCAAGTTAGCTTGTCTTCCCTTTTCTGCATGTACTGCTGCAACAGAAAAAAATTATTGCATCCATTTCTCTTGATACTGATTGACTTCTTCAGACTGACGTGAAGGAATTTGAGTAGCAGTAATAGCCAAAGGTTTTATTAAGCATGAAGCGTATTCTGATTTGAGAAAATTTGAAGAGTGATACAGGAAACAGGAGAATTTATTTGGACAAAATATATTGCATTTTAAAGCACAAGAAGTGATTTAACAGCTTCAATTCTCAAAGCATTGATCTGTCATAAAAAACTTGAAAAAATATAACTGATTTGACAGTCTCTGAGTTGCTTGATTAATGCACATTGTTGAATTCCTAGACTTGTATTCCACTGCTTTATATGTTCCATGGTACTTTCTTCAGTCTGGGAGAACTCAGATTAAATTTGTGATCTCAGACTGGCAGAATACTGAGGGAGGTGGTAATAGTGGGTGATACTAATAATAGAAGCTGCAGTTGGCCTTACTGCATCTATTTCTTTATATTTGCAAGAGTTTACAGGCATGTTTATGTTTGGCTGGAATTCATGTATTCCCAACCCATGTTTTCTAACCTACTAAAGATTTGAGTAAAATGTTTATATTCCTAAACTTCAAAATAAAGTATTTGACAGTCCACAAAAAGAGTAAGCAGCTTATTTGTGTTTTTTGCCATATTCATTCAATATCCATGTGATTTTTCAAATGGAAAATGGGTTTTGAATATTGCTTCACTTCTTCTATATATAATATGCGCAAGAAGTATAACAAAAACTAAAGAAGGTTCTTGGAAGCTCTCTTTGGTTGTGCAACCTTGTTCTCAATGTACTGCAAGGGGCCAGAGTTAATACCCACATTTGTTCCCTACTGAGAAATTCACAGTGGATCTAAGCCTAAGTGATTTGGAAAACCTTTTTCCTGGAGACTTCCATTTTTCTAGTTCCCTTCCTTGGGTGGTTGTTCTTTCAGCTTTTCTACTGGAGAAGAAGTTGGACACTATAGGAGTTGCAAAGTGAACATAAATCAGTTGGAGCTGGAAACCAAGGCTGTACTCTTAGCTGTAAAGACACTTTCTGTCACATGAGCTTACCTAAGTGAAGGCAAGAAGGAATCAGATAAGCTTATTGGAAGGGAAATTATAGTTAAGGTACGAAGAAAAAAAATTAATGATAAAGATAGTTAAGAAGAAAAACAGCATAATTGCAGCTGGTGTGGACCCATGTCATCAGAAATTTTTAGTAACCTCGGAAGTGACAGATGGGTCACTTTAGCATTGGGAGATAAAATGGCTGATTTTGTATGGGAGGTGACCGCCTTGCACCTGGCACTGCTAGGATTTCTGATCTAAAAACTCTGTACTAAAACAAGAGGAACGTGGTCATACACGCTGAGGGAGAACTGGCAGGGGCACAGGAGACAGAATGTTCTCAGACACTTCTGGTTCTGGCTGTGTAAGTTCTGGTGTCTACCAAATGGGCCCTGACCACAAGATCTGGAACTGCTATCTAGATGCTCTGATAGACTCATACAAGTGTAAGGTAGCACTAGTTGTCCAGACTTCAAACTATAACTCAAACCTTTTACAGTAAAAACTTGAGAGGCTACTTGCCAGGCATATAAAATCAACACAGTACAGCCTGTGTAACTAACTGTTGTGGGAATGAAATATTTGCTTTGCTTTTATTATTGTAATGTGTGACCAGGTAATTGCCTACCAGTACCAAAATGCAATGAGATAATAAAGCAGCATAAAAGTAAATTGCATAAAAATGCCTTTTTTTTTTTTTTTTTTCCAGTTCAGAACAGGAAAAGGTTAACTTTTTTTTCCTTCTTACTGCAGACTGTCAGCACAAGTGCTTTAGGGAGTACAAAAAACCAAACTGTATTCAGTGTGGCTGGTTAGAAAGGAAAATCTGAGTAGTCACAATTCTTTTGTTTTGTTGGGTTTTTTAACTGTGTCTCTCAACAATCTCATGACTGCAGTATAATGCTTTAGTTTTGAAGCAGGAGCTTGAATTAGTTCAGTTTCAGTGTTGTCAATTTTAGCACTAGTATAAGTAATACCATGTCAGGGAAAGCAGCCTCTAAGTTCACTTCGTGCAGTAGATCTGACATAACCTGTCTGGCATTTTATATGGCCAGTTGTAATCACTTGTCGTGTCGTTCAGCTAATCAATAAAAGTTTGCATTAATGGAGTTTAAATCTCCAACAGGCATAAATATTCTTGCTGTCACTGAGTAGATGGATTTTTGCCTGCTCTGAATCTTCCCTTCTGTATTTACCCATGGTACACTTGTAAAAAAAATTATATCCTTTTTGATACTTTTAATTTTTGTCTCCATTTTGGAAAAAATAAAACCCTTACGTTTTGCTGATACATCTGGTATTTTGAGTGCCTAAAAACAGCTCAATTGATTACTTCTGATTTAAAAACTTCTGAGAAGGAAGTTGCATAACAAGACTGGGAGCTCAAATATGTGAGTTTTGGCAAAGACCTGCGGAAGAAAGGCTTGTCTGTAGCAACCTCACAAGAAAAGAACTTGACATTTTGAAAAATTTTTATTGACCGGTGTGAACAGGGAAGAGGAAGTCAAATCACTCTCACAGGCAATCTGCAGTCATTTCCTTGCTGACCTTTAAATGCCGCTTAGTGTCATCAGAAAGTCAAGGAAATGCTAATAACAGGGCTTAGGGTAAGAAAGTTATATATAAGGGACATCTTTTAAAAACAATCATAAGCTGATTTCCATTTCTATACACATCTGTTTTTGTAAAACGGAATTCTCACAGCAGTACAGTTATATTTTAATAGATTAATCTTACCTTTATTTATACATGACTCTAAAATTTTCAAAGTATCCATAAGATACCAGAATTTCTGTCTATTCTTGAAAAGGAGGTAGTTTGAAAAAGATATTTTACCATTGCATTCTAGGTTGATGACCTTGGAACAGAGACTGGCCTCAGCTTTATGCTCTTAATCTACCTTGTGTTGAGTTCAGCAGGCTATGGGACTTTAAAAGTCTTGTAGAAGGCTGACTGCTCAGTGTCTTTTGAAAATGGGAGTGGTATGCCTACCTCACCAGGTTACTCTTAGCCTTCATACTTTTATTATTAGCAGTCCCTATTTGCCCTTCAAAAATGTCTTTTTTTGAAATTTCAATTAGAAGAACTGGTAGGAAAAAAAAATCTCAAAATTAAATTGCTGAACCCAAAAGAAGTCACCTGGTGCATTAGGGAAAAAAAAGGAAGTTCCTTGAATTTCAGAAGTTTAATGAGAGGGAAAAAAACTAGCTGGCAAGTTTAACATGATACAGTGATGAAACCTGATGGCACCTGGTAGGTACAGCAGTTGTTTCTTGCCTCCTTCCAATATCTACTTCATGGAATTGAAATGGATTCTAATCCATGGTTGTGCTTCAGCACATATTCCAATCCCTTGCTCAGCTAGTGTCTAACCTGACTGCTGACCTACGCTGGTCTGTCTGGTTTTGTGTTGGGTTTGCTTTAATCCAGGGGAAAAAACAACCCCAAACCAAACTGTTTACTTTTCTTGCTAGTTTGCATAAATTAATTGCTGTTTGAACTGGTAGCAAAGTGCTCAAACACTAGTGCACTAGTGGCTTAACAAAGACTGTGGTTTTACAGCTTGGGAGACATTTTTGAAAGCTCTTTATATAATTAGTTTCCATGAATTTTCTTTTTATGAATTGATTTTTCCTTTTTTTTTCTTTTTTTTTTTTTTGTTTTCTTATGAAACACATGGATTCTGTGAACTGATTTCAATTCAGAGCATGAGTATTCGTGCTAACCTGTTTGTCAAATGAAACGGAGGATAAGGGCCGACTTTTTTAAGCCAGCAACATTGGCTGCAGTTCCTGAGCTTGGCTTTCCTCACTTACACTGCTGTAATTTGAGTAATTCAATCAGTTCTTTGATAACAAGTTCGAAAAACAAGAAATGAGAGATGGTTGGAGTATTTGGCATGTACATATCATGTCCCTGCAATTTTGCTTGATTAATGTTGTATGCTCTTAATAGTTGCCTTGCTAAACTGCCGGAAAAATAAACCTCTAAAATCTCGTGATTTGGAAAGAAACTGCATTACATCTAACCCTACATAAAATATAAAATCTGGGTTAGGTGTTGTCTCTCTGTATTAGTTTTACAGCAAAAGACAAGTCATGCCAAAACCACTTGTCAGTGTTTTGTGTCCAGGGCTGTTTTTTTTTTCTCTTAAAGCTAATGAAAATGACCACACACATGGGAGAGTTTGAAGGTCTGCCTCAAGTTAGGCAAAGCTCTTGTTGCTGCATGAGAGGGTTTTCAAAACTAGTTTGAAACTGTCCTCATTCCATTCCCCTGGAAGCTGTGGCGAGTTTTTATTTTAGGGCAAGTGTCTTTACGTGAGCATTCTTGAAATGCTCAGTGAGGGAATAATGGGCTTGATATAAAGGTTGGACTTGGAAAAGAAAACATAGATGAATTTTCAAAATTGTTATTTTTTTTTCTATCATAAACTACTTAGAGTGTTATGGAAGTAATACCCTTTTTTCCTCCTGTATCTTCTGTTAGGAAATCCAAGCTTAAAAACAGAACAAACCAGCTTTAAACTGTTTAGTTGTTCATCACTGTATTCCTTCACAATGACCTGTAGCTTGGAAAAGTATTCTGGTAGCTCTTCAGCCACAAGATCTTGTGATAGAGTTGAATATTCATTTAAAACTGGTTATGGCCTATCGTCTTACCAGTATCCTGTATTTGTTGTGCAAGGGAAAAGCCCTAAGGGAAATCTTAGGGCTTTTTTTTTATTTTCATACATCTTTGTCTAAAATTTCTCAATCCTTTTATCCAGAAGGCTAAAGAATTAATACAGTCACTGAAGCATACCTGCAGAACCCACTTGGAAATTGTTTTGTTCAGTTGTTTTATAAATGTGTGAAAAGAGGAAACTGCTTTGTATTTCACTCTGTGAACCCTGTCATTTCTGTAGGAGTAAACAAGCTATTTGATAGGGCCTTGTACAAAATGCACTGATAATGACTTAAAACTTGTAGCTTACAGATAAGATCATTATTTTTTCCAGTGCCCAAGGTACAGGGCCAAGACAAGACTATTTCTTTATAAGATTATACCTAATCTTTTAAACACCATCTTCTACTTCAAACTTCTTTCTTCATTTGCTAGACGGGTAAAGATGCTATTGGTGCCATTCAATTCAGAGAAATTGGTGATGAAAAGGGTGTGGCAAACACTGCTTTCAGTCAGAGAAGACTGATATCATGCCCCACTTGTGCTAAATACATTATTCCAAGATGAAGTGCGCTGTGCAGTGTACAACATAGAAGTTAACAAAACCATCTAAGTCAGTAATTGGTATCACATGCACAGTAAATGCAGAACAAGGCACAAAGCTGTTTGCATTTCAGTTGTTTTCACAGGAATCCTCAGAACATGGAACTTTACCAGGCACTAAAGGAGCCTGTGTTATATATATTTTTGCATTGCTCTATTTTTTAGCTCCTTATGCTTTATCAGTGCTTCCTCAATGGTGCTAAAACTAAATTAATTGTGTTTTTAAGCTTGCTGCTCTGTGTTTTTAATTTTTATCTAAGGTTACATTTGGCACTTGTGGAAAGAAATTATCTTTTTTTTTTGAAAGTAATGACATTTGGGGTGGCTTTTAGTTTCCTGCCAGTATGTATGCCGTGGTTTTGGACAAAATTCCACTAGAGAGCTTTATGTCCTTGATGGGAGAGTTTTGTAAGTGTGATAGCATGTTCTGTTGTGATAAGAACAGCATTATCAACCATGCTCATCAGCCTATGTTTCCAGAACAGCTATTCAGCTCCAGGTCATGGTGAAGTTGTATCAGTGGTGATTCCACAGGAGATATTTCTGGGAAGAAGTTACAGTCAAATAACTTAATTAAAAAGTAAAATCTTCAGTTTAATATGGAAGGTTCTCTTAATTAAAAAAAAGGAGAAGGTGACTCAGATTTTGAGGGAAAAGTTTTTTCAAGATTTTTATTAGCAGAATAATAAAAAAAAGTATTGAATTTAAGAGTAAAAACTAAAGTTAAAATGGACATTCTCAAGCAATACTACTTCTAATCTTTGGTATTTGTAGATTTCCTACTATCTGACTGGATATGCTTCTATTTGTATATTAATGTAAAAATGTATTAAGATTCTGAAATCCATTAAACTTTTTCCATTGATTTTATTAAGTTTTCCGTGACAGCTAAATTAATTTTTAACAGTGATTACTGAATTAATGAATTACTGAAATAGTTTTCTGTTTCTCCTTTCATCTGGGTCTGTTAGAATCCAGAGTGGTGCCTGTCAGTAGGACTTCTTTTCACCAAGTTAAATGGTTGTTTTCAGTAGGTTGTAAGTGATTATGCTTGATTGTGCATGTAAATTGGAAACAGTTTAATGGTAGCAGAATTTCTCTTATGTAAATCTGCAGAGAAGACTCAGGTAAATCAGGCAGATTGATAATAAAATAGACAAGCCTGAGACAGTGACAGCATTTTATTAATACAGTGTTCTCATTTAAAAGTAAATCTTGCTTCCAGAAATGTGTAACACTTGTAATTTAGGTGCGACTGCAAATGCATTTGGATAACTGTAATTATGTGTCTTGATGTGAACTTTATATTTTAAATAGCAAGCAGCAGCAAGTGTTCCCATCAATACTGCTGTTAAACCACAGTAGGTGCTTATCGTGCCTCCTGTCTTATTAATACTGCCTGTAAGCTTTGTTCCAGTTGACCTTTGAAAGTTTCCAAAAGTTAGAGTTTGCAATTCAGCAGGTTTGGCAGAGGAACATACATGATTATTCGTATCATTGTTTAAACGGTAACCAGATGTGTCTTGTTTTTCTTCTTTCTTTCCCATTGTTTTTAAAGAGTGATGTTAATCCAAGATGTTAATCCATTTACAGGGTTTTTCCACAGCACCAAATTCCCCTTCGGTGAATTCTCGTTCGAGTAGCCTGGGTTCATCACTGTCCCTTGGTAACATCTCTGGAATGACAGCAAACCCAGAAGTGAAAAAGCGCAGAGCACCTCCTCCCCCAGTTGCGACACCAGTACTGCCGAGCGCGGAGGTGAGGGGACAGGAGAGGACAGCAGCACAGGTAACAGCGTCACCACTGAATGGGCCCCTTTGTTTGGTGTGCTGGGTACCATCTGTTCGTTCGGCAGTCTTAAAGCCATTCACAGGCATTTTGGTTAGCCATTAGCTACAGCTGACCAAAACTCCATCTTACAAGACAAAATTATCAAAAGTCTTAGTGTTTTGTACACATCTACTGAACTCTCTGAAAACTGCCCCAAGCTTTCTCCCCGGTCAAGAATCATTCTAAATTAGAAAAGTCTTGCGAGGCATTATGCCAAGAGAAGGAGGGTAAAGAAGTAAGGCAGAAAAGCTAGAAATTGTATAAGGTGACTAGGTTTCCTTACTGGCGAGGGCAGTCCTGGAGAACACATGAAAGTTCTAATGAGAGACGAAAACCTTCAGCGTATTTTTTTTGTCCAGATACTCATCTAGCTATTGCCTGTATCCCTGTTTCCAGTGCTGCCATGGAATACTGGAATATCTGCTCTGTTTTCTGAGTTGTGCTATGTGACCTTTTAAAGCAGTGCTCTGGTTTTACTTTTATAAAAGGTCACTATTCCATAGTACATTGTCGAGAATTAAGCAGAAATGGGGGAAACCTTTCTGAGGACCTAAGCCTTTAAAAATAATAGAGCTAAGGGAAGGGGAAATTCCTTTTGCTTTTATAGTGACACTCAGGTGTGTGTTACTAAACCTGCACAAGCACATGCAGTCTTCTGGTTCCACCAGCAGCTAACAGTATTATGATCTAAATGTAAACTATAGAAATCAGCATCTAAAGCTATATGTGGGTGCCAAAGAAGAATGCAAGGAACCAGTATCATCAAAGCTGTGTAATGTGGACTGACTCTTAGCTTCTTAGGGCTTGTCACCTCTCCAGCAGACTGATCTTTGGAAAGCAAGCTGTCCTAGTGCTAAATGGAGTCAGAAAGGAATCTTTGAGTTCACTAGAGAGGAAGAGGAGGAGCAGGCTGATGCTTAGTCTCACTCCCTGTCACTCTCTTATTTATCTACATTAAGACATATGTTAAATGTCTTCTCAAGTAAGCATTGTGTAAGAGAAGTTGATGCACACCTTTGGTAAAGGATTGTGGATTTTTATTTTCCTCTTCTTAGGATATCTAAGTGTGATTGCTGGAACACAGCAGTGTTTCACCTTTCAGAATTGTAATAAATACCTTTGAAATAGCACTCATTTATAGACACAACTGAAGAGAAATAACAGAGTTTTTCTTGCAACTTTTGTGCACCTTTTTTCTTAAAATTCCCTCTTGAAATTCCTATATAAATACTTTTTTGAGGTTTCTTGCATCCCCCAGAGTTAAAGATTTAATGTCTTTAAGATAAATAGATCTTCTCATACAAAAATACTATGGTATTATAACTCCTAAGTTTATACAAGTGTGGTAATCACAGACTACATTATTCTGCCATTCTCTTTGGCTGATCTCCCTGCAGTATGGCATTGAGATTTTAAATTGTGATGCACAATAACACTGCAAATCTAAACTTTCTTCAAACATTTCTATTTTCAGCATTGTTGCACATAGGTTAAAGTGTTGGTTTTCTGAAGCCATTGGGAGAAAAGTATGTATTTTATTTATCACAAGTAGTAATACAACACAGTATCAACTTTGAATTCTCTTAGTCTGAAGGAAAACCTACGTTGAAGAAGGGAAACAGATAAAAGTTGTCTCAGAGGATTTTCCGTAACAAAGTTCATTTTGGGCAAAAAAAATGTCCCGTGTAGCTGACAAAGTCAGTGAAGACCACAGTAGAGGTGCTGGAGCATACTTGGCTGCATTTGTTGAGTAAAGGACATCTTTCTGGAAATGATGGCATAGGTCAAAATGTTAGAGTTGTGGTGTGTTTCTGAAGCTCCCAGGCTGAAAGTTGCTCAAAGGCTGCCATGTAGTTTTAACAGAAATGGAGTAGAATTGAAATAAAGCACAAGTTCCATGAAGCAGTCAAAAAATGAGGGAAGAAATTAATTATTCAGTGTTCTGGGGCAAGGTAGCAACAGAGATACTGTTTGTAAGAAAACCCAAACAGTTCTATTTTATCTACGTGCAGACAAACCAGTTTGCTGTGAAAATAGAGTAAAAAATCTCAGGGTGTAAGTTTATTTCTTTAGTTTATGGGAAAAAATTAGCACTGATTTTTTTTCAGGGAAGAACGTCAATTCCTTATTAATGGACTTCCTTCCATAAAAAGATAAGATGTTTGTTTAGAAAACTTTATTTATGTGCAACTGTTACTAACAGGAAGATCCTTCAAAAGGGAAACATGTTTATTTCCAGTGAAGCTAGCACACTAATAGAAAATGAAAAAGGTGGTATTCTGAACTTTCAGAAGATTTTTTTTCTTTTTTAGCTGTCTGGTTCCATAAAATTGTGTAGGAAATAAAATACTGTAGCTGTTATGAACACTTGTAACTTTCCAACCCCATAAGCCTGTTATTTTTAACCCATTGTTATGTTCCAGGCATGGATGATTCTTCAGGGTTATATATGTCTCATCTCCCTGCCTAGTGGCTCCAAACAGAAATTTCCATGTGTATGAAGACTGGGGTGTTTTAGTTTATGCTGTACATTTAGATTTTCTCCACTCACGTTTCTGGATAGGTGACTTATTGCAATATAATTTTACCATCTTGCGGCTTTTGTTCCTATAGGGCTTAAAATAATTTATCTCTTTGTGGATAAGGCCCCAGCAGTAACTTTATTTACTTTTTAGTACAGCAACATAAGTTTTCCACATCTATTTAAAGGTAGTTTCCCCTCTGTAACTGTTTTAAATCTCCCCTAGAAAATATTCATGCCTGTTCAGAGTGTGCTGCACATGCACCAAGTAGTTTGCAACGGAATGCAGAGTCAGAGGAGTCTACAGTTTTCTTCCCTGGAGAATTCACCTCTGGTTTTTTTAAACATCTTCCAAATTATGCTATTTAGAATGAGAAGTCACTTGAAAAAATAATTTTCAAAAGGTCAGGGTATATTCTAGGACAAAATCCAGCAGGTTTGATGCTTACAAAGCAAGGAGGTCCTCTCCTTTCTTAAGTTGCAACACGGAGCCCACACCTTCCAAAGAGTAGAGCAGAACAAGGTAGAGATGAGTTAAAACTGAACACCCTGTGCAGTCTCTGTTGTCTGTCACAGCACTCCAGAAGATGTGCACGCAGAATTTGGGGCCACCTTCAGGTAAGCAGAGTGTAAACTGATTCTGCTCCTACCACGCCCCCAAAAACCATGCACAATATAAAAAAAAAAAATATAAGAGAAGGCCTGTATGAGTATGACATCGTAGACAGAGTACACAGAGAAAAGCCACATGTTAAATCTGACAGAATTACAGGCATCTTCTTAGAGGCTTATTCAGTGATCTCTCTTGAAAAGAAATGTGTAAAAGAAGTGTATTTTTCTTGGAAAAAATACCCTTTTGGAAGAACCTAAAAGAACTGTGAAATTGAGTATTTGAGTCTTTAGGAAGTCAAGAGTATTGTGCACTGGCAAATTAGTTTATGGGAATAATTACTTTTTTTGGTTTTTACCATGTATGGGGAAATGGAGAAATTGAAGTGAGGGAGATAACAAAGTTGGCCTAGGGCTTTTCTTCAAGAGCTTTGTCTATGAAATGCAGTGGTTTATTCAGAAGAAGTTCATAGGTTTTTTTAGAGACAGCATAGAGTTAGATGAGGACTACTCAGTGCCTTCATGAGTATGAAAGCTCTGATAACTTCAAAAGTCAGACCGTGATAAAGGATCTGTGTGTTATTTCAGCTGCTACTGTTTTCAGAACAGAAGCACTGTAATATAATAGGTAAACGTAACAGGAGGCATCAGGGATTTTTTTACTAGCCAGTCAAATTCCTGTACTGATGGAAGAATAGAACGATATGTCAGATACAGTAGTCTAACATTTGTTTCACAGACTTTAATTTTAGTTGTTATCTGACAAGACAGTGGGCTTAAATAAAAAATGTATTGATGTTTTTAGTGCAGGTGAAGAACTGGAATACACTTTTAGAAGGTTACTTTATAAACCAACACAACTTTCAGGTTTATTTCTGTGTTTATGTAGTCTCTTGTATGTTGCTATAGACAAACTCAGGTATATAGCGTACTCTGTGGGGTTTTGCCCTGCTTCTTACGTTCCTCTCTTCTCCATTTAGATCTCAGACTTGGGTTTCTGAGGACAACTGTTTACTCTGAGTTATTGGTCAAGGCCATGTTTTAGAGCAGGATACTTGCTCCCAGTGTTGGATCAAGGCTGACGTTTTCTCACCAGTTATAACTTACTCATTGAAGAGTCTTAATCACCTGAATAAAAAAGCAAGAGGGACAAAAGAGAGCCACGGGCTTACTCTCATCATTTCTGGCAGTTTTCTTCCCCACTGTCCACAGTTAAAATAAAACAATTTTATACCTAAATAAAAAGTTTGGCTTTAAGAGAATCATCATAATGTGAACAAATGTAAATGAGACTTTCGTATATTTTCTGGAGAAAATAAGAGACACTAAAAATCTGCCAAATGTCTTGCTTATATAAAAGATATTTTCAGTAATTGCCATGTTTTTTTATCTTAGGTGATGNTGGACAAAACAGCTTCCTGCAAAGAATGCATCTCAGTTCTAGTGCATGTTGCACTTGAAAGAGTCATGATTCTGCTGGCAATCATTGATAGGAGTGCTGCAGAGCTGGTTAGGCATCCCTGGGTTAGGCATCCTCTTCATTTAGAAGCATTTTCTTGCTTTTGGTAGGGTTGTCTTTCTCACAGCAGCATTTTCATCCTTTATATGTAAACCAATACAAATAGAATACACCAGGGAGTGAAACCTTAGGTCCCCCCTGTTTGGTTGAGCATATTAGCAAATGTGTCAAAAGGAGGAAAAATACTCCAGTTAAATGTCGTTTCTGGAAGAGTTCGTACCCATCTGCAGGCAACCCTGAAATACTTGAAATGACACTGCAAATGAGCACAGCATATAGTGAAAACATACCTGGAATTCATTCTGCCAGCAAGAGCCACAGAATAATCTTCAAGCAGTAAAAATAAAGAGGCAGTAAAGGAAATGTATGAGTAATTTAATATTGAAATAATAATTAACATACTAAATCTTTTCAAAGTGTTATTAAACTGTAGACTCATCCAAATTTTTAGAATCAGTCCCTGAAATTGCAGTTCTTAAATTTCCCATGTGTATGTGTGTATGCTACAGGCATGGACTTGGAAGCTACTTGGAACTGTGACTCATTATCTTCTTTAGAAGTAAGATGTATTTTAAAACAGTGGCCAAGATTTTTAGAAATGGTTAGCTCAGCTGTCCATAATTAGGAAGCTGATTTTGGAGCTTGATGTTTTTTGAACTTTTAAGATGTCAGAAGCTATCTCTGGTTGCTCAGCAACTCAGTATCTGGCCACTGTGATTTTAATATCATATTATTTTCCAGTGTACCACCTTCTGTCACCAAGGGAGTTTAAATTGAGGTTGTTAATACAAAAATCTGAGCAAAGCAAGCATTTCTTCCACTAATGTCCCCCCAGCACAGCAGGGTTTTTTTCAGCTGTCTTTCATGCATGTTTGCACAAAGTGATAACCACTCATCCACCTTACTTCTTTATAATCTAATGCCACAGATTTCTGGTTAGCTGGCTACAAGGATAATCCTTATTGATATGAAGTCACACTGTTACTGTTGTTCTCCTCAGGTTTTCAAAATTACATATTTACCTGTGGCTGCAAATTAGGCCTTAAAGCCATGAGCACATGTCCTGTAGAACAGTGTAGAGTAAGTTCTTGCTATGTACATCTCTGTCATTATGGATGCCACCAGTAGAGCTCTCTATCTGTGTGCCTTGTGAGTCTTGAATCTGCTTTGTCACTGGGTGTTTCTAATAAATCTGATATTTCAAATAGTAATACTCCTGCAGTTGGCTTCCCCCCTGAGAAACAGCCAAGTCTTTAGGAAGAACCTGTGTTTGTGTGGATGACAGCCTTTTTTCCTCACAAATTTTCTTGGACTAGGAGCATCATCATTTTATAAGAGAAGCATGATACCAACAGGCTCTGCAGTTGTGGGAAGTTGAGGGACAATAGAATCACAGCAGAATGAGAACCTACCATGGTTTCTTGCAGAGCTGAGATTTACTGTAGGCAGCAGTCTAAAACCCACTTAATTATCATCACCTCTAGAAGCACGGTACTCTCCCCAGCTTATTTTCTTCTACTTCTTCCTTTGTGCATCTGCTGTAATTTATTATTGTCTAAATTTCACTCTGATCAGAGTCCCGTGTCCCAAGAGGAAATGTTTCAAATTAGTTTAGATTTACCTGGTTAGCTGGTTGGTTGACCCTACTTTTTGTAGATATTATTGTGGTCCTACTTGAAGGAGGGGTTTGTTTTCTGTGCTGCAGCAGGATACATTTTTGCTATAGGTATTTTCTTCCCTTCTACCTTGTATTTTATTTCACTACTTCTTGGTATAAGGTGGAAGGTAATGAGCAGTTCATGGGGGACATGTGATAGATGTATTCTGTTTTAGTAAGAAGCCCAGAATTCAACAAAAGGGTGGATGGATTCAGACTACTTATCTCCCTTTCATAGGTTACACCTAAGCCAGAAATGTCTACTAGAAGTGAACAAGATATGAATGCATGCTTTTTTTATCATCTTTTAGAGAGGAAGGGAGGTTTCTCTTGACTCAAAGGTCTTCTGGGTGAGGTCTTCTCAACCTTTTTCTTATGACACATTTCCTTTCTCCCTTAAGTGTTCTGTGAATGTATTTTCGTTTTGCTTTTTGTTTTTTTTTTTTCTGTGGAGCATCCAGAAGTCTCCTTTGAGAATAACAGATACTTTTTTTCACATTCTGAGGAAGGATGCAATGAATCAGTTTTTGCTGTAGGAAAAAGCTGTTTTTCAAAATGTGTCTTTTATTTCTACATCCCACTGCATCTTATAGGTCCTTTCTCAGGTTTTTATAAGTTCCCTGAGGATATGAAAGTAGGATTAATTCAGAAGGAGGAGGGAGAACACTTGACTGACTTTTGAATTTGTTTAAAATGTTGATTTAAAGTTAATTCACTACTGGATTTATATGCCTTTTTAATTGTTCTGATTTAGATTTTCTATCATGGGGTCTTTATCCTTTGTTCATAGAACCATATAGAAGTAATTTATTTTGTCTTACTCTTCGGCCAGAGAGTTGCCTGTTATTCTGGGATGGTAAAGCAGTTAATCTTAACATTTTTATCAGGTTAAGGTTGCTGGCACAGACAGATAATGAACATCAGGCTTGTCCAATAACAGAGATAAGGAGTGTGCTTCAGTTCTTTGTCTAAGGAGTGCGCTGTAGTTCCTTTGTCTGAGCAGCAGCTGTGTGAAGTATTCTCAAGATGATGCACCAGAGACTGTAGTGCTATCTGAAATAGGAAAGATTGTATAAAATAACTGTGTCTGTATTGTCACTTTCTACTATGTGGAGCAATGAAACAGAGAAAAAAATTACTGAATAATACTGCTAAATACTGGGTTGTCATGAAGAAATTCAGAGAAGATAGGTGAAAGATAGAGTTCTTGTTTGGAAAGTGTAAGAGATATAAAAAAAACCCCAAGCTTCCTTATCTGGCTTATATACTGGAAAAATTACTAGAAATATACTAGAGAATTTAACCAGTAGGCGTCTTTGTGACGATAATGAATAGGGTAAATATAGCTTTAGTAAAAAAGAAATCCTGCTTTACAACTCCCTTACAGTGCTCTTGCATTCAGCAAACAGATGGGTGTGATCTGGTTGATACAGTCCATCTGGGTTTCCACAAAGCTTTCAAGCTCCCTCATCAAGAATTTCATAAGGAAACCAAGTCTCAGTTCCATAATAAGAAAGGTCATCTTACTCTTAAATAACAGACAGTAAAGAAAAGAAAAGAGAAATTGCAGGTTAGGACTCAATTATCTGCTCATCTAGTGGTGAAATGTTGCATCAGCCTTGGAGTATTTGAGCATCCATGTTGATCGTATTAAGAAGTGACCTGAAAAAGAAACAGTAAAGTGAGAAAGTTTGTTGCTCCTACTTGAGTTATCTGGATAGCAAGGACCAAGGCTGACACTAAAAGTTTACGTGGGCTTAAGAGAAGATTGAACAAATGCTGCAAGGATGACAAATCCATTATGAATTTTGAAAGATAAATCACACCAGGAAGTCCCTGAAATGAAGGTGGCTGGTGGCTGCAAAAGTATTTGGGAGAAGGTAATATTGAACATACCTTTCCTTTTCTTCTGCTGTCCTGTAGGTACCTGCCACAGTCTAATAAAGGAGTCTGAGCAGAACCCTTGATCTAACCCTTGCAGCTATTTTTGGAGAATACTGAAGAGACTTGTACCCAAATAATTGTCTCATATAATCTGATATTGCTCCAGAAAAGTCACTGGCAGCATTCACAATGACTTCACTAGGTCTTCTTATCAGTGGTAATTTGATGACCAGAAAAACATGTTTCTCATTAAAAACAGAAAGAGCTGCCTTCTATTGCTATTCCCAGTCATCAATCTCTTTGTTTTGTACTCCTAAGTGCAAAACTGCATTTGCAGAATAAAGCTGGAAGTTTTGCCCGTAAATCATAGGACCAATAAGAATTTTGCACCATGAACCCTAAAGCAATTTGCCTGGTATACATTTTACAACTTGATAGTGTATCTGCAGTATCAAAGAGCCCCACAGAACTCTGAGGGTCATATTTGCAGGCCCCTTGGGCTGCATCTCAAAATACTGAGATGTACTTATGCAGCTATTATTACAGGTGGCTGGGAGCTGTCTGGGTGATGTTCAGTGTACTCTACAGGACATGTGCCTTTCACTGACAAAATAAAAAGCAGCATGAAAGATGTGATCCCTTTGCATTTGAAATCAGTATCAGATCCAGGTGCAGGCCAGATATATTCTCTAGGTTGCAGGTCCTCTGAAGAAGGAACTGCTGGGACACTTCTGTCTTGTGCAGCGACGGGGCTATAGTTTTACTTAGCTTAAAAAATGGTGATATTTCTACCTTTCAGCAGATACAAAGTCAATCTTTTTGGGTGTTCCCTCCATCTATCCACTTTTGGTTGAAGGACCAGACAATATTTTTTTCAGAGTGTATAAGGGTGGAGCTTTTCTTAATGACTTCCACTTAATTGCCTTGTTGAAAAAGCTGTGTACAAACTGTTGCCCTTCACAGACATAAAATTCTGAGATGGCATACATTAAGTTTTATAGGAACAATAGTCTCTGTAACCAGTCATAAACCTGGAAATTTTTATGTATTTCATATTTCCACTGGAGCCAAACCTGACTAGTGCTATCCTATTGTAGGTACACCATTATCAAGGTGTACCAGAACAAATTAGTAGAAAGAAGAGTGAGTAGTAAGAGAAATCTGTGGTCTTTAAAATGCCCTATACTATGGTAAATGAGTAAGAAATTAAAACTCAGCAATTGTTTTCCAATTTGAAGGTGGTTTGTTAATTTTTTAAAGAGCTTTTAAAGAGCTTTTAAACATGACATTCAGTTATCTGAATGAGAAATATCCAGACTTGTTCATGTCTTACAAAACAATAATGAGATGGCAAACATGAAGCCAGCTGACAGCACATCAGATAATGTTTGCTATGCAGTTCAGAGGCTTAATTTAGCTAACAGCTGCACTTTGGTTTGGATAAATGATGCAGGCCCAAATTAAAAGAAAAGAGTAAAGTGCAGTGATGGCTGAAGGCTTATCTTGCTGTCATGTAAAGCATGAAATCTAGGAAGGCTAAAAAAAGCTGCTAGAGAAAGGGAGTAATTTGTACTTCTTTTTATGATAGAAACAGCTCCAAAAATTAATTCTGGTGTATGCGCACTTAAACACATTAATTCTTTTAAAGTAGTTATTAAAAACTACAGCTAAATGATACATGCAGTGTAGTGCTGACTTTCTCAACCTCTCCAAAGAGTATCAGTTAAGGGTATTTTAGTACTGTATTACAGAATTTTCTTCTCTATACCTCTAAAGAAATTCTGTTGTTTCAGTTCAAATTGCTACCCATCCTCCTTATTGCTCCTAATGCTCAATTTCGTGTTGTTCCACATTTATTTACTAATACCATGTGTCTCATTAAAAAAAAAAAAAAGCCAGAAAGCATTTTAATAACTTTAGGCAACATGTTTTTTAAGCAGCCAACTTATTTTCCAGCAGCTTTTTTGTCCCTTCTTATCTTCCAACTCTTTTTCCCTGTAATTTTAAATAGAGTAAGGTGTCACAGTGTGATGAATTATTTAAAAGGAATCTAAGTTTTCCCAGTCAAGAAGCGATTAACTACAATGGGGTGTATTTTTTTCTGAAGTTTGTCCAGTATGAACTAAGATGTTAGTTCAGAATTTCAGTGGAGGTTTTCATGTTAGCTGGAAGATACAGCCTCTCAGAAGTGCAGTTGGAGATAAGACTCATTTTGGAGCATCCCTTTGAGAATCCATCTTTACTCAGATAATGTTCACAGTCAATTATTAGGTTTTGCACCAGAAGAATTTAAAATTTTGAGGTCTGCTGTAAAATTATGTCTTTTTACTATGTAAGAAGAATCTATTGTGTGGCTTTTTTCGGTTTTAGAAATATGGTTTCTGGACCTTTGTCCAGGAAATAGTAGCAATGTCAGTTCAGTGGTGATTTAAATTGCTTACCTGCTTTAACTGAAGGCTGGACTTTGTGAAATGCTGAGTATTTCACAATTTGACTTGGATGGGCTGTTACTTTAGAAGGGTGGAGAATGTAATTATAAAATTTTGCAAGGTTCCTCCGTGTTCTACTTTCCTGTTGTTTTCTGAAAAGTAGTCCAGTCCTGCACTTTAACCTGTGTAGGTATAACCTCTGAATTGACATCAAAGTTGGAGTGACCTGGTGATGGTTAATATATATGCAAAAGCACAAGCAAGGTGAGCTTACAGTGTCTTTATATTACAATTTAACATACATAACATAATAATCATGCAAAAATGCAAGATTTGTTTGGCAGGAGGACTTCTATTTTTTAGCAAGAAAACATATGTCTTGAGAGTTGAATCCTTGAATTATGTGCTAGAAAAATTCTTGGAATAGTCTTTTTGCTAGCATCAATAGCGTTCTTGATCTTTAGCAATAATCCAGTTGCTTCTGGCTGTGAGTTCATGGTTCACCTGCCAACTGTCTCTGAACAGACTATACTACCTGCCTTGGGAATGATACCACAGCTTACCATCTGGTGAGATCACGATAGTATCACTTGACCTCCACATGTGGTCTCTGTCAAGCACTTCATTGAAAACTGGCAAGACATTAGGGCCGGAACATACTGTTCTATGCAGCCCCGAATTTTGGCAGGGTTGCAATGCTCGGTAAGTAAACTTCATCTGGCTTGCGAGTCTCAGACAAATAGAACAGGCTGATGTCATCGTAAGCTTTAACTCTCATTAAAGAAGAAAGTATGTGTCAAGTAATTATGAGGCCTTGTTGGGCACGGTATTTAGGGGAAGTTAATAGACAAAGATCATTTTGAGCAGCAAGACTTCTGAAGAGCTGGCATTCAGTGAGTGATGAAAAATGACCCTAACACTGTGCTTAATTTAGAAACTGGGTTTGCATCACTTTTCTTAGTTAGACTTTGCTTCTAACTCCACCTTACATAGATCCTAAATTAAAAAAATAAAAAATTACAGAATAGAAAAATTAACAAAGTAAATGTGTGCTGTGTAAATAAGGTTTCATTTCATGGCTTAATAGCATAGTCATTGTTTAGACAAATAAAAAAAAAACAAGGGAAAACATCACAAGTATAATAAAAAAAAATTGTTTTCATTGTCAGGGTTGGAAGGGACCTCTGGAGATCTTCCAGTCCAATGCCCCTGCGAAAGCAGAGTCACCTAGAGCAGGTTACACAGGAACACATCCAGGTGTGTTTTGTCCCAGACCAGGAGACTCCATGACCTCCCTGGGCAGCCTGTTCTCAATGAAAAGAAATTCTTCCTCATGTTGAGGTGCAACTTGTTGTGTTTTAGTTTATGGCCATTGCTCTTCATCTTGTTGCTGGGCACCATAGAAAAGAGTATGGCACCATCCTCTTTGAAGTTGGCATAGGTCACTTAGAGAAATAGACACCTCATTTCGTTTGCAGTGTGCCTGTCTTCATGAGAATATAATTTTTCTATTCCTGAGACCCAGTAGACAACCCCTGAGCCCTGCTCAGCTCTGTGTTGCTGACACTTCTGGGTGTGGATAACAAGCAGTGTGCCATGATGGGTTCCTCAAACAAGTCTTCGTAGCAGAGTATATTTGTAATTTTGAATAATAAAATCTTACACTTGTGAGGGGTAGCTTGATGTAGAGCCATGTTATGCTACAGTCTTAGTAATATGTCTAATTGATGCTGTGGTACCATTCTGCTATTGTCCCCTCTTCTTGCTTTCAGAAGATTGTGGAAATACAGGGGCTTTTGGCTGGCATTCATAAGTGCTGGGAAGAACTACACTTGAATGGGAATTTGAAAGGGGCAGTGGGAAGGCTTGGCACAAACTAGGTGATCATTAAGGGTCCCTTCTAACCCAAACTATTGTTCTATGGTCCTATCAAATCAGAAAGGAAACAGAAACTATCACTTGATTTACTGCCTTAAACCATGTTTCCCAGGAGTTCTGTGTGCCCGTGGAAGGAGAAGGCTGGTCGAAGGGACTAGAATACTGCAAATAATCAGATCTGTTTTTCTCTAAATTGAGAAGACTGCCAAGGTAATTGCCTAAGACTAAGTGCTAAGCACAAGAAATTCAGCTTGGCTATCTCTACAGAAGAAAATTTTAAGTGTAGAGGGAAACCTAAGCTCCAGGGAAGTATGTCGCTTATTGGAAGTAGAAAGGATAGTGTTCTCCTTGCTCCATGTCATATGTTCGTGTGAATTCCCTTCCACTTTCTAACCCTATCAGATTTTAGGCTACAGCCCATCCTTTTGGCAGAAAATTGGACAAAGATGCAAAATAACTTTTGCAAATCCACATGATATCTCTGAGATTTTTAAGGACAGACAAGCAGCCAATCATCCAGCCTATAATCCAGAATGTGGGACTGTGAAAGAAAAGATAATGTATAAAATCTTTAGCCTAGTGCCTTTCCAAAAGGCAGTCACTTAAGAAGATGACATTGATCAAATTCATTGACAAATTGTCAGAATAAATATGAACTGCATTGCTGCTGTGCATCTTACACTCTTATTAATGTTCATTTGTTCTGTTAATTGTATAGTTCTAACTAAAAAGATGAGCTGAGATTAATGAGATGAGATTAAAATCTGAAAGGTGATTTTGCCTTTCTTGTTTAATTTCTCTAGAGGAGAAATGAATCTTGGTAGCAAATCAATTTGTGGTGGTTTTAAAATATGATTTTTAAGTCTTTGAGGAGTTTTTTGTTGGTTCCCCATTCCCCCCCCCCCCCCCTCCCCAAATGAAGACATAAATGAGGATTACATTGTATTCGGAGAAACAGAGGAAATTCAATTCTTTGCCAAAACAAACATCCGCAGACTTGTGTAGTCTACATGTTTCAGTGCATGTGAAAATATTTGGTGTTGTAGAGTGATTTCCTTGAGTGGAAATAGTACTGCAACTAGAAATGAGATTTTGCAAAGAAGGAAATCACAGCTATCTTAGTGATTTAACATCTCAGATTTGTTTATGGATAGTTTCCTGTCTGACACATTTAACTGAACAAGTTAAAGTGTTTAAAGATTAGAATGACATTAATTTTTAACTGCCCTTGACTGTGATATTTTGCAAAGGGTGTGTTCTATAAAAACAGATGGAAAAATGAGCTTGCCCCTTCACCTTGTACTGGCTTTCTTGTGTTAACTGATTTACCTTTCTGTCGCCAATCAGCCAAGTATTCAGGGACATACTTGGCTTTTGTCTTTATTTTATGAATAAAATAACACAAGAACATGGCAATTTCTGTAAAATTCAGTAATGCTAAGCTTTTATCTGTTTTTGAGACCAAGGTGTTTTTGCAGTCAGAACTTGATTTTTTAAAACTGATACTAAATTTTGTTTAAAAATTCTGTTTAACACCAATAAAAAAAGAAAAAATTAATCTGAAATTAAGCATCATAGGCAAAACGATGCAAAATATTGTGATATCTGATTAAAATATTAATGGCAGGGGTCTTTTCAGAAGACAGATGCAGTTTGCACTCTAGTTCTAAGCCAGATTTCCCGCAGTGCCTGAGCGCTTCCAGCAGCAAAGCATCTCGGAAGCTGAGGCAGGGAGTACAGCTGATGGCACAGGAGTACAGCTGGGATGCAGCCATCAGGTGAGACAGACACCTGCGCAGTACAAGGAAGCACGGTACAGAGTTTCAGAGTCAGGAGGAGCCCCCTAATAGGGAGTGGTGTTGTCAGGACTGAAACGTGGTTATCCTGTTCGAAGAGTTGCTTGCTATTATTGTGGACTTCAACTCATGTTGGCAGTAGCCTGGGAGTCTCCCATCTAAATCTGTTCCCCAGGAGAGTGATGTGTCCAGTTACACAAGATATCATGTCTGGTTGGTCCAAATATCAGTCTTGCTACCCCAGCATACTTACTCCTATGGCTTACTTAAAACTAAGCCTATTATTATTCATTTTATTGTCAGGCTTGTGAGATACAAGACTGAAAAATCAACATGTACAGAAATAGAATGACCAATGCAGAGAAACTGCTAGCTAATTTCTAAATTGTAGTTATTTCTATGCATTTTATCAAAATGAAAAGTTTTCCAAATAATACCCTCTTTAAAAGTGTTTTTCTGTGCTAGATTTTTTAGTATCTGTTTCCTTTTTTTTTTTATGATATGTTGTTGTGTTGCATGGGACCCTAGTAAGTAATTTAAATAACCCATACAAATGCATTCTGCAACGTAAGGACACGTTTCTGGGAGACATCAGGCTGCTGTTCTTGAATGCAGATTCTAGTATACTTGTATCTTAGTGCATTTGTGTACTTACGGATTAAACATTCATTTTTTTAATCAAAAGAAACAAGTAACTACCCAGGAAGGAAGGAAGGTAGAGAAGTTCAGTGCTGAATAGACAATTTTATTCATGTAGCTTACAGCAGTCGGCCTCATGAGTTGCACAAACACACAGTTTTAAGCGTTCATTGAATTTTCCTTTGTCAGTATATGCCAGTGAAAAGACTAATAATGTATAACCTGTCTTGGGAATATTAGACATATGAGTAACTGTTGTTTAAGACACATTAATGGTCAGTTGGGACTTCTTGTGGTTTCTGGTGCTAGACATGTTGAAGCATCTGTTGCTCCATGAAAATGCAGAATCAGCTGGGCTGAATAGTTTTTATATCATCAAGTTTAGTTGACAGATTTATGTTTCCATTCTGCAGCTGAAAGATTTATCTCTCTGATTTTCCTAGAACGACTCCTCTTGGATCAAAATATTTTCTTCTCAACTGCTTTAAGTTATATCCTAGGAAAATATCTTTAAATCTAAACCCATAAATCTTACTTACATACCAATCTACCACTTGTCTTTCATAGAATATTATAAAATATTAGTGCAGTTATGGTTATATCAAGAGTTTAAAACCTATTATTAAAACGTGTGTCTTTTTTTCTTTTAGAACTTCTTGCAAAATGGCTCTTAATTATTTCAAACTTTCTTAAAATTCTTTGTGAGGGAAGAGGTTTGGGATGGTCCCACACATAGTTTGGGATGATACTGTTGTTTGTTCAGTTACACGTTAGCTCTATTGTTCTTTTTTTTTCCCCTTTGGATTGCATTTAAACATTTTTGTAGTTCAGTAGTCATTCTGACCCCACACGATGTCATCACCAGCAGGTGTATCAGAATGTGGCTCGCTTAAATCAGAGTGTGTGTCTAGTCAGTGTGGGATGATGGAACAAGTTTCTAATGAGGGCATGCCAGTGATTGAATCCATGTGTCCTTTTCCCAATCATTTTTCTTTAATTCTAAAAATAATTTCTGCAGTCATTCACTGTTTCCACAAATAGGACTATTTGTATACAGGTCAGCCAGTTCTTCCATAAAACAGTTAAAGGTCCTGATGTATAGCACTACATAAAAAGGGAGGAAGAAGCAAGAGAGTATAAGGGCTTTCTTCACACAGTTTGTATCATATGCGATACAATTTTTTATTTGTGTGTGCCCAACAGTCATGTGACACCCCTTAAAAGCAATCTGTATTCCAGACATGATTTATTGCTGATACATCTGTATCATCTGCAGCTATGTTGTTTGAGCAGGAGGGAAATTGCTTTAAGGAGAATTTTGTTAAATATCGAGACCGGAAAATTGTTAGGATTTCAAGATCTTTCCCTTTCGATGGCAAAAGGATAGGAGTGATAGTAAAAGGAAAAATCTGTTGCCATAAGACAAATGTTTCTTGTAATGTTTATGAAAATACTGGAAAGACTGGTTTGGATTTTGAAACACAAACTATGTAAATTAATGGTACAGTTTCTGGCTTACAGAAGGAGGCTCAGTTTTGATAGCCATAAACCTGCAGTGAATTTGGGACTAGTTGGGTCTGTGGATAAGGGAAAGTTAGCATTTGCCAGATGACTTAGTACTTTTATAGATAAATATTTCTGTTAGAAAGTTTAAAAGGGAAGGGCTTACAAATACTAAACCAGTGTCTGGCCTTTAAGTAGAGGACAGGCAAAGCAAAGGAGTGGAGCTTACACTGGAAATTTATCTGAGAACCTCCTTGTCTTTGAATGCTTGATGAATTTTTAGTACTGGTGACTTTTGTTTCCTTGGGCCTCCTTTAAGACTTCTCATTACTTCATATTCAGTGCAGCCTGACCCAAAGAAAATACTAGACTTTTATACATGAGGAAACCTAATTTACACATCCACTCTTACAGTATCCACAGATTGTTTGCAAGTAAGGTGACTGCGAAATACTACTGCTTGAAAATTTCAAGCATTGGCCCTGTAGGATCCCTTTTCACACAATTTTGACAAATTACTTCCCCATGGGGTTGTTATGCTCTAAATATATTCTAAAATCTTATCTAGAGCCCTTAAATTTTGATAAGTATGTTGAGCTTTCACAGAAGGAAAACACATTCAGCACATTACTCAGATATTTTGTCTGCAATATTGGAAGTATTTTTAAAAGATAATGTGAGCCCTGAATGTAAAGGATTTTTTTTTTAATTGTATGTGGTCTTATCAATACGGGAAGCAAAATTACACTTTTTTTCAGACTTAGGTCCTTTTGACCTTTTTTATTCATCTCTAGCTCAGTTCATGGTGTTAATTATAGTCAGAGAACACTTAATGAACATCTTTTAAAATTATGTATTTATTGTAACAGGAGCTGATTTAATAATTTCTTGTTTATAAACATAGATGAAACACAAGTGCTAAGACTAGGAAATACTCTGTTAGACTCAGAGAGGGGCTCCTGTAACAAAGTTTCAATGGGAAATTACTCTAAATAATGTTGTTAAGGCTTGATTTCTTTATAAAAGAAGCAGCCAGCCATAACAAATTATTTTCAAGTTCTATTGGTTTTGTATATACAATTGGAAGAAAGAAACAGAATGTTCTTTGTGCTTTTTCCATTTATGTTTTGTCGCATAGGTTTACCGAAACTGGAGTTAACAAAAAGCTACTTTTTGCAATTTTTATGACCTATTCTTGAACTAGACACTTCTTATATACATTATAGCATGACTGGCTTTAAACCAGCTTTTCATCTTCTTTATGGTGTTTGTGAAGAATACTGCACTTAGCTGACAGTATAATAAAAGCATTTTTCTGTGTGTATTTCAGCAAACTTGCATTATTGCAGTTGTGCACTATTTCCTAGCCTGTTCTTTAACTGTAGCAGTGTGTTCGTCCATACATCTATCTAATGTTCCTCAGGAGATTCAACTTAAGTAAGAGTACATAGAGCTGAAAAAAGATAAGCTGACTTATAACAAGGATCCTTTCTTCATAGGAAAGCAGTTATGTGTCTTTGAGGGATTTGACTATACCAAGCTAATATCCTTCACTCATCTGGTTCTTGGGGAGGGGTGATTAGTGATGTCCATCATTCTAAGTGGGAAGACTTTTCCTTACTTTCTGCGTTGATTCTCAAGATTTCCTAGCTTTATCTTTTAAATCACCAGTCCAGCCATTTTTTGTCCTAAAATAAAATGACCTTTCTGTCTGATGAGGGAGGAGTGAATGTGGAAGCTGCAAAATGCCATTAAACAACTGCAAAAGTCAAGCTTGTACTTGGGAAGGGTTGGGAAAGTTCAGATGCAGCCTGTCTCCCAGATGATTCAAGTTGTCCGTAGCTACTGAATTTTGCAGTCTCTGTAGTAATCAAAATTGATAATTTGATAATTTTTTCTTTTTTCTGTAAAGTAGTATCTTGAAGAGTCAAGATACAGTGCCTACATGTTTTTAGTTATTGTTATAAATGAAAGCCA
>VYXC01002710.1:273085-284162 GCA_013397175.1 Platysteira castanea | reverse complement strand
TAGAATTCACCTATCACCTGAATGAGTCTATGTTGTGGCTAGTTGTCCCGCGCAGCCGCTGGTCTGCGAATCCCAACGTCTCAGTCGGGCCCCCGCGCCACTGCCGTCTGCGCGGGGTCGCTTGGGCCGCTCCATCCCGCTTGCCCCGCCGCGCCCATTCCGCCGCTTTTGTCCATGTCGGGTCCGGCCGCGTCAGCTCCACGGCTGCCCCAGGCCGGCTGCGTGGCTGCTCCACGCCGTCCACGGCGTGCCGTGCCCNTATTCTTCTTAATGGCAGTTCTGTGCACGAACAAATCTTCTTTCGTGTCATTTCATGTTATAAAACCATAATTGTTTTTGACATTGCACCATTTTACAAATCCTGTAACTTTTGTTGCTAGAATTCTCCTATCACCTGAATGAGTCTATGTTGTGGCTAGTGGTCCCGCGCAGCCGCTGGTCTGCGAATCCCAACGTCTCAGTCGGGCCCCCGCGCCACTGCCGTCTGCGCGGGGTCGCTTGGGCCGCTCCATCCCGCTTGCCCCGCCGCGCCCATTCCGCCGCTTTTGTCCATGTCGGGTCCGGCCGCGTCAGCTCCACGGCTGCCCCAGGCCGGCTGCGTGGCTGCTCCACGCCGTCCACGGCATGCCACGCCCTGCAAGCGGCTGTGCTTCAGTGCCTGCCTGGGCTCGGCGTGGCTCTGCTCCACCACTTCCACACCACTTGCTGGGATGTTCCGGCTGCGGTTGCGGCTGGTGGCGGCAGCGCCGCTTTTCTTGTTGCCACAGTAACCACCTTTATCGCTCTGGAGCCACCACAGCCGCGGCAGAGGTCCCGGCTGCTGGCCCATTCCTGGCTGCCCACGGGGGTTGCCCCTCTGCTGCACGTGACCCACGGAGCCTGCAGTGCCGGTGGTGCCACTTCGCCGCTCGCGGTCGCGCAGCAGGGGACCCCGTGGCCACGCCCACGCGGTCTTGTGGCTGCCCCATGGCCTCACTGTCACAGTGGCCATGTTCTGCCGCAGAGGCAGTGGGACCATGCACATGCTTCCTAGGGGCTTCAGTGATTACAGGCCATGCAAGGAGATGTTCTACTGTTGGTACATGTTTTGCTTTTTCCATTACCTCATCCAAAATCTCGTACCAAAAATCTCTATAAGGAAAGCCAGGAGGATTAACATCAAAAAGTAAGTCCTGAGAAACATGAAAGAAATTTTTGAAAAGCCAGTCAAGAAAATGTTCCAGGTATCCCGGAGTAAATTTCATGTTTTGCTGTGCCAGGATTTCTTTAATTTCAAGATAAATTTCCTTCTGTGGCTTAGACAGCCACATTTCCCACGATTTCTCTGTGGTTCGAGAGGGAACAGCAGAACAAGGTAAGGAGAGAACCCAGGGAATTCTACTCACTTATTTCTGTGGCTTTTTCAGAATCTTCACTGTTCCTCTATTCCACTGTCTTCAGGGGATGATCATTAGGCTTTTGCCTGCATTCTCCACCATGTGTTGCTGTCAGGTGCAACCTTCCGAAGACAGTTTGGCCCGTGGAAAGAATCAGGGAACGATATCTGCGTGGATGTTCAGAGATCTTTTTTCTCCCAGCCACATGGCTGGGGGCTCAAGCACCGACTGAAGACCCATGGGAAAACCAGAGTGTCCTCGGGGTGGGGGCTACACCAATGCCCCGTAGGGTACAGAACCTTAGGCCGTGTGACCAGGAAGCAGGGAAAAACCCGGTATGTCCCAGGGCATGCTTTCACTCCAGAGCCCCTCTCCCCAGGGGGGGAACCTCCACAGTTTTACCCAGCACCTGCTTGCAGGTGCAATCTCATGCAAACTCTAAGAGAGAAAAGAAATGTCTTTATGTCTTCCCAACAAAGTTTCGAGTATGCAGTTTGAGTTTAAACTGAAAAGAAATATATAAGCCTCTGTAAAATTCAGATCTTGACAAAAACAGGAAAATGTGGACTAGACTCTAAGCTAAACACATCAACTAGACTGCCCTTAGTCTTCTATGGTTATGCTTAGACAATAAGTACTGTTGGTAACATTTTATCCTCTCTGTTTGATTAAATACTTATAGTTGTATAAATATGCAAACGCTATGGGCTTTTTAATGATATCGAATGCTTAAACATTTGGTAGTAACAAATTCCCATTACATTATAGTTTTAAAAATTCTTACTGAATTTCCATAAGGAAAAATCATCTATCATGAATACATATTCAGTTAAAGTTCATTTATGGCATTCTGCAGTTTGATCTATACTCTGCACTGTGCATAATAAGGCAGTAACTTTAATGTACCTTATCTTTTTAGATAATTCCAACTTCTTTTGCTGAACTGGCTTTTTGAAAATTTTCTTGCAGTGAGGGTCTACTTAAACATAAGAGCTTGAACCTGAGGACATAGATTTACATTGATCTGGGATGATACTACTTGCATACTATGGTGTGTGTGATAGCAACTATTGCAAAATGTTCTTGGATTTTCCTTCTTCTTACATTGTTATACTGTATGTGAATGAAACATATAATTCTAGAATTCATGGGATGAGCTAATAATTTAATATCCCATTAAGATTTAATGGAAACATTACATAGTTGTCTTTAAATGCTTCTGCACACATTTATGAAGGATTCAGCACAGGCTGATACTGGAAGCAATGTTCTGAGCCAGATGAATCGATATTTATCCAAATCTTTTGATCTTGGTGTAGATACAAATGAGCAATTGAAAGAAAAGAGAAAATTTTTCCATCTGGCTTTTACTAAGAAGGTGTAAACATCACAAGTTAAGCTACGATGATAAATAGTGTTTCTAATTGCCATCCTTGCTGATCATTTCAAAGAGATAAATGATCAAAGAGACCGGGCTACCCTCCTGTACCTAGAGATGAATCTTCCAGCTCAGGATTAATGTAGTTTCATGGTGACTGTTTTTCAACACAGCTATACAGAATTGGCAAATGCTGTTTACTGTTACTTTTCATCTTATAA
Organism: Platysteira castanea; assembly: GCA_013397175.1. Taxonomy (NCBI): domain Eukaryota; kingdom Metazoa; phylum Chordata; class Aves; order Passeriformes; genus Platysteira; species Platysteira castanea. The sequence continues at coordinate 281,187 of VYXC01002710.1, read as the reverse complement.
TATATTAGGGAAATAAATACGTAATGGCCAACATTAAAGTAAAGAAACCCAAAAAGTCTACCATCTCTGTTAGTGGAGTAGATCAACAATTAATTTTATGGCTAGTATGTTAAGTATGAAAAGTCTGCAAATGAGGTAATAAGGATGTGTTACACCAAGAATCCTTATAAGACATCCATAAAGCTCTGGGGTGATTTTCAAGACACTTTGAAAACGAAATTTAAGAACAGCGAAATTCACAAAATGTTAAAATGTAAAAAAAGATGTAAATGTAATCTTAACTAGTAAAATAAGGTATATTATCTGCATTAGAAGATAAAATGACAGCAGGTGTAGTTCACAAGCTCATATGTACTTTTGTCTGTCTAAGGATAAACCGAAATTAAGGATAATACTGCAGAAGAAACTGTTCTCTTGAGAATAGTTTGGTTTGGTATATGTTACTTATTTTGCCTCTACAAGACAAAAGGATTATGAGTGACCAGGAGGCAAACATTTTGGACATTTCCTTGTTATCCTTACATTAAATTGGTGATAAAAAGGCATTACTCTTACATATTTTTTTAATGAGCAATCATATAGTATTTTATATAATAATTTTCAAATTTCTGTAAGACTGGGCAAAACATTGCCCTATGCTTAAAACAGTGAAAGTTTTCATAGCAAAATGATCTTGAGTTTACCTAGGTCAGCACTTTTTGTAAATTCAGGTAAGTGGTAGGTACTGCTGAGGGTTAACAGGGTTGTACAGGAATGAGGGTAGCATCCGATGAACAGTGGATGTAGAAGCAGTGGATTTCTGCCTCCATTTCTTTCTTCTGCCTGACAATACCACTAATGGAGTCACCAGAGCTCTCTTCCCTTCCCCTCTACTATTTTCTTTGTTTCACAGGAATAATCCACATTCTTATCCTTCTCCCATATCGCCCCATCCTTTTGATGATAAAAGTCAGCTTTAACTATACTTCTGGGGAACTCAAGCCAACTATTTTCATGAGTACTAGAAGGACAAATAAAATAAAAAGAAAATTACTTCTGTAATAGTTAATAGGGTTAGGTCAGTTAGCATTGATGGTATTCAAAATAATTTTTTTTTTAAATATTTTTTTTGGAAGTGTGGGAAGCAACAGATAAAGTTAAGAACTGGTAATCATTTATCATGTTACTGTGACGCTGTTCATCTTTGTAGCGTATTAAGAGGTGTAGTAGTGCATAAACAGCAATGTAATTTTATATTTCCTAGGATTGTAGCATAAAATAGGAAAGCCATTATCTCACACTAACACATATTATACTGTTTCATGGAATTGAAGGATACAGTCATATTAAGTACTGCTGTAAATGCACATCTTCTCAGCTCTAGATATACATGATCTCTCTAAAAATAAAAATTAAAAATGCAAACCACTTGAGCTGATCATAAAAACCAAAAGATATTATTATAAACTCATTTACAAGTCATCTGGATATACACTCATCCACACGTTATCCAGTTAAATATTTTTCCAATAGACACTGCACAAAACTCTCCAAGGCCTCTTCTGACTTTAACAAGTTTTAGATCAGTTCTGATAATGTAGTATGTCCTTAAAATCTTGCAGTAGTGGCAGTCTCTGCAAACAATTTTCTTACATTAGAGAAGCATATTTTGCTGCATATGTTGTATAAATTTATCTTTTATCATTTATATTTGTATTTTTAAAAATGTAATAAATTATACTAGCTTTGAGATGCTACACTTCTTGCTTTTTTAATAAATTCCTATGCTGGGAAAGAACTGCACTTCAATAACCTATGTAAACATATTGCATATTATTAGACCTTCAAATTACATGTTTGACAGATAGCACACAGTTTCTCAAGGGCATTATTGCAATCTTTGAGACTTATTAACTGTGATTTCATAGGCAATGACAAAAGATAATAAAAAAAAAGCATCTGTTCTTTAAGTCAAAGCATTTGTCCATAGATAATAAAAAGTCATAATTTCCATATATGACTGAGAAAAAAAAATAAAATTTGTCACCTTTATCTGGTTCCACTCATCTGATCAAAAAGACATAGTAAACCAAAAATTTTTATATTTCAAATGTTTATAAATTTGGGATTCTGTATAGCAATCCTTTTGGACTTGACTAAAAGCCAGTTAAGATCCTGTCTGCAAAGTATGCCTGCAAAAAAAAGATAAAGAAGAAAACCTGCAGAAATTTTCAGTCAGAAACACAGAGGCTGGGGAAAATGTACAGCAATACCAGATGCTCTTGGCTTAGACTCTTGGACATTGTGTATCCAAACAGTTTTCCTAGACCATTTATATTTTCCTGCTAATGTGAGCATATTCTATGCTCTTGTAGAAACTGCTGCTGGTTAGATTTTTCTTCGCTCCTTCTCTCTGTCTCCCCAGTCATTATAGGGACTTCTGCTTCTTCATTATTGTGGGGATTCCAGATGATTTTTCTCTCATTGACTGAAATACTTCAGCAGCTTCTTACACCTGTTCATTTTTAGTGACCCAGCTGCTGAGCTGTAATTGAAAAGTTAAGCAAAGAGTCCATCCTGGACAGTTCATAGTCCTGTGTCTTCCTAAAATAAACCAATTTTTGCTTGCAGAAATTCTTTTATTTTTTAAAAACATTTTGAGAATTATAACAAAGATTTGAGTAAGTTTTGCTGGAATAAAGTAACCATTCAGAATTACCCTCTCACAAATCAGAAGAGGAGCTTTACCATTCTGTCTTCCATGAGAGTTTATTGGTTCATAGCCAAGGATGAGAGATTGGAGAAGTTGGTTTGAGTTTCTTGAGTGAAAAGAAGGAATTAAATTTGTTTCTTGCAATGTAGAAGAAAGATCTCAAAATTGGATAGTAATTTGTTTTTAATACAAAAAAATGAACAAATTAATGAAGAAAACACAAATACTAAAGTGGCTTTTTATGAAAACATAGTTTGTGGTGTTGTAGTCCATGTACAAGAAAGTGAAATCTACATTATAATGGGTTTGGGAGATTTTCTGAAAACAGGTGTCTCAACATGACATATCTTTTTATGACAGCATCAAGCAAGAATTTTGGCATGGAAAAAAATGAAGGATTTAGCATTTGAAAAACTGGTAAACAACAACTGATTAGCATGATTTTGGTTTCCCATCCAGTGGATCCAAAGTACTTCTGCAGCAAGGGTAACAGTGTGGTAGTTTTCATTATGTTCCAAGCATCAGTAATATACCAAACAAAATTTAAATCACTGACTTTTCAGTGAAGTCAGCCTGAGTCTCCAAAAAAAATTTTTGTTCCTTTTAGACAATGTACTGTATTCATGTTAACATTTCTATGAATGAAAAAATAATTAGCAATGGAACAATAGTCATTCTCACAAGTTTTTTTTTCTCTATCATTATCTATTTTATCCCAGTGTATACCCATCATCTTCAGGAAATACACTTTCTTATTTTGCTTCTTGCATCTTTCTTTGCATGTCACTTTTTTGCTGTCCAGCACTCTCAAGCTTTCGGCAGGGAAGTAGGGAGAGTGACACTTTATACTGAAGCTTGATAAATGAATTCTTTGCCTTCTTGTTTCTTAGTAAGTGGACCATTAAGCTGTATGTCCTTGACTTTCCTTGTTGGTAGGATGAAAAAATATAACAACAAAAGGATTTAACATTGAGTAAATTCTATTTTACTTCTTTCACATGGTTAATATTATATTTTATGTATGATTTCCCTAAGATACTACACGATTGAAAATGTGGTAGAGTGATTAAAATCTGATATACTTCATGTTTCCACAAGTCTTTTTGAAATTTGTTGTTTTAACATCTTAAGCTTTCATTTCAACTTGCATTATGTGATGACTATAATACTAAGAAAAAAAAGAAACTCCTCTGAACCAGTTTTTTATAATGTGCATCTTTAACTGTCAATAAGTAATTGGAAAAGAATTTTTGTGTTTGTAAGGTTTGACCTTGACATTGTTTGTGTAGGCCTCCAAAGCAATTATTGTAGAAACTGAGATGGAAAACAATGGCAAAAAGCAGACAGAAATGCCTGAATTAGTGCAAATCACAAACATAGCTGAATGGTATTAGATGACAGTTTGCTTTTAATGAGGGAAGACATGAGGTAATTAAATCTTGACATACAATTATGAAAAATATCAGGTAACAAGCCTGCTATGCAATATAAAATAAGAAAAGACATTTTCTAAAAACTTGCCTGATGCTCTGTCATCTGAGACTGTTCTTTATGAGTGCAGGGTGAAGGTCAAGGAGGTATCTCAACTCCATCAATCCTTTGGACAGTTACAAATGACCTTTCACTTTTCATAAGACATTCAATATTCTGAATGGGGGGGGGATACATTTTTCTGTGTTTAGAAAATAGCAAAATTGAAACCTTTTATAGTGCACAAGGTGCATTTGTGTTTGCATCTCCTGAACAGCTCATTCATTTTTAAATGTTCATTGACACCAATATCTCATTTACATAAACTATTTTAAAATGCTGTATGTTTTAACATGTATTTTAACTTTCCGTATTTGTATTGCATTAATTTTTATGATTTTTTAAATGTGTATTCTATTTTTTCTTCTAGAAATGTTGTAAAATTCTGTAGTGCTTGCAGATATATGGCTTTGAATGGCTGCTGTTTTGATTTGATATTGATGCAAATCCAAATGTTACACCATATTTTTGTTTCATATTTACTTTGCAAGGATTAAATCTCAAAGTCTGTTTTCATCTTGATCTCTCAAGGTGTGTATGAAAATTATCTTGTTAGAATGGGTACCACCAGATGCATATTTCTTTGTGATTTACAGGATTCATCTTTAATCCACAGGAGTTTCTGTGTGTAAACAGAGCTTGTTCTTTGGTCACATAAACTTTGATTCCAGTGGTACTTGTGTGAAGTAAGAGTTGAGGATTTCATTGTTATTATTTTTGTGCTTAGTAAAAATATTGTTGTCACACTACTATTTCACCTATATTTTGGAAAGCCCTAAATATTTTTTTGCTTTTCGACATAAATTAATTTATTCCTTCCATTTGTTACACAAAACAAAGGAACTTGGAATTCTAGACAAGAACTGTTGCTGGATCTGTCCAATACTCTGCATGTTATGAGCAGGTAATCTTTTTGCTAACTTCAGTCGTACTTTAGTATATAAATATAGAGAAAATGAATGGAAAAAATCAAAAACAAATATGTGCAAGCATTATAAAAGAATGGCATCTCTTCATTAAAGAAATCAGAAAAAAAACCCCTTTGAAATAGAGCATGATAACAGATTGAGATGAGTTTTGGAACAGAAATGTAAACTTACATAGGGAGAATGCAGGTGCATATTTTATAGTATCTTAGCCCACTTGCTGTATTTAATCAAAGATGTTAGAACATATCAGTTTAGAAGAATCTATTACTATTTTTAGTGCTGAAAGTTAGGTTTGCCTTCAACTGAACATAATTATTTATTTAAATCATACATAATGTCTCATTCATTCCCTTTAGAAAGGAATAGAAAGACCTCATTCAGGGTCTGCCATGGGCAACAATTTGAAATAAAGCATAGGTAATTTTATTGGATTTGAAAAGCTATTCAGAATAGAATTATTAAAACAATTATCAGAATCTCAAATTGGTTAAACCAAAGTGACATTCATAATATCTCAGTAATATGTTTTCAAAACTATGTCATGGTACAGTCTTCAAAATCTTGTTTACCTGTGTCTTACTTGCTTATTTGTTACTTACACTTTACACTGAGATAGTTTATATACTCAGACTAGTGTAAATCACAAGTAAGCACAGTTTGAGAAACACTTTTTCTCTCTCTCTCATTTTCTTCATAGGTAAGCTCTGAAATCGAAAAATAAGAAAAAGTTCAGAACATTTTAGGGAAGCACTCCAGGGCAAATATTGTTCAGCATGTGCTTTTCTGTGTATATAACACCATTAGCATGAGCTTGCCTCTCAGGAATTTCAGCAAAATGAAATCAAACAGAATTATAGTCCACATGAATAGATGTTTGGAAACATTTCCTAGGAGTATTTAATTACGTTGAGACATAACGGGCATATATATATATGGCAAAAATGTTGAAAACGCCTATTTAAAAATTTCAGAAAACTTCCCTTAATTTTGATGAGATACATTTAGTTTCGAAGTAGTTGCAGAACCAACTTCCCCTCCTGAAGAAGTTGCAGACTGCACTGGTGTCTCCTCTTCTGCAGGCTGGACAGGCCAAGTGACCTCAGCCACTCCTCATTTGGCTTCCCCTCAAGGCCCTTCACCATCCTTGTTGCCCTCCTTTGGACACTTCCTAACAGCTGTATAGCTTTCTCATATTGTGGCATCCAAAATGGGACTCGAGGTGAGGCTGCCCCAGCTCAGAGCAGATCAGGACAATCCCTTCCCTTGCCCAGCTGGCGATGCTGTTCCTGATGCCCCCCAGGACACGCTTGGCCCTCCTGGCTGCCAGGGCAATGCTGACTCAGATTCAACTTGCCATTGACCAGGACCCCCAGGTGCCTTTTTGTGGCACTGCTCTCCAGCATCTCATTCCCCAGTCTGTCCATACATCCAGGGTTGCCCCATTGCAGGCACCTTCCCTTGCTGAACTTCAGATGTAGGTGAATCCCTAGCTTCTAATAAACTCTTTTCCCCCCACATCTTTTAAAGGATTGTGCACGTGTCTTTTCTGGAATTCAAAAAGTTATCTAAACTGCTTCTTTCTTAAAATGGTAAAAGTCTTTATTTTAACACAGGGCTTCTGAAAGTACTTCTGTTTAAAACTTCTGATCTGTTTTCCTGATAAGTCGTATCACCCTAGTGTGTGAGCTCTAATTTGATACAAGCAAGTACCAAATTTAATGTATAATATGGTTAGTCTCTCTTAGATTAATGTATGTATAAGAAACATTTTAAAGAAAATTGGGAAAAATAAAGTTGACCCATGCAAGACATTCCTTTTTCTCTTAAGCTGTTACTATGTTGAGTTTGTGAATGTTAATTAGGCACTCAGTCCAACACCGCATCTTAATGAACCTGTTAAATTTAAATCGTTTCAAAGCCTCAGTAGACAGCCACTGAGTTCCTGCTAATCTTTCCTTACATGTTGGTTAACATGGTGGAAATGTAGACACAGCATATGACTTTTTTTCCTGTTAAGACTTCTGTCTTGGTTTGAAACTAGAGCTCAAGCTGTGACATTGGGAAGGAAAGGGCCAAAAGTGAAAAAAAATCACGTTGACTAATACCCAGCAAAATAAAATTTATTTAAGCATATTCATGCTTCAGATTATAGCTCAAAAACATACTTACCTGCAAAAGCAGTTACTTCTAGCCAGGCCATATATATTGAAATAATACACTCTCTTCCCTAAAAAAACTCAAACAAACCAACAAAAACAAAAGAAATTAAACATAGAAAAAATTGGCAACATTATTGTGGAGATTTTACATTAACAAATATAGGAAACTCAGTTTGTGTTCCCAGAACAACCGTTATTCAGTCACAGTGCAAATATACGAAAATACAGAGAAGTTAATACTGCACAGTATATGGCATAGAAATACAATATAATATGTACAGAAAGTGCAAAGCAGCAGAATTACAGTTGCTGTGGGAACCATACTTGGAATTTAATGACATTTGTTTGTGTCATATCTCAATCATAATGTTGCATTAACGTAGTCATTTGCATTTAATTCCATATTACATTCCCAGTTTAGAAGAACACATTTGCAGTTGCTCATGTCTCTGCTTCCAGCAATGATTCAAAATTATATACTTTCTAAGATTATTTTGACAGAATTATATATAACTTCATGATGGAGCATCTCATTACCCTGGCAAGAGACCTTGAAGCAGGAAGAAGTTTGTGAAAGGGTTTGGTATTGGCAACTAAAAATCTTGTTTCTAAAGATGGTTTATTAACTACACTATTATACTATAATACCTGCACTTTCATGGATGAATATTTTTGTTATGAGACATGGAGTGCTTAATTATTTCTCAGTGACCACAACTTCAATGTAAGTGGTCTGAACTTGTAAGAAAATAGCATGCATAATCCAACTAAGATTCAATTTGTGCCTTTTTT
>VYXC01002710.1:249997-273072 GCA_013397175.1 Platysteira castanea | reverse complement strand
TTTTTTTTTTTTTTTTTTTTTGAGAACATAGGTCGTCAGGCTGGGAATAAGATACAGTCACTTAGGATAGAGGTCCATAAGCTTCTGTCATCTCTTCTACTAAAGAAAAGCACTGATGAGAACCAGGTAGAACAGCTACTAATCAGGATAAGGAGAACTGTGCATGGAGGTAATGAAGGAGAGCACAGAATGAACATTTGGTTTGGAAACGGTCTAATAGGCAACATGGCCAACAAAAGAAAATTATATGTAGTGGGTATAAAAAATTCAGTAATACTGTAAAGTGAATATGAGCAGTGTATGGTACTGTTACTTGACTGCAGATGTCCCTCACGTAATGTGTGCTTAGACCAAGACTCTTTTCCTCCAGCAATTGAACAAGGAAAGCAGGCCCACTGTTCATACCTCTCTCATACCTTGAAGAACTATGCCTGACATGAGGATACATATTATGAGAATAAAGGATAAAACAATGACCCCTAAAAGAAGTGAAAGAAATTCTGATCAGTTTCACCAGGAGAAGGACTTCACCTTGAAAATTCTGCCTAAGTTTCTTTCAAACAAGTTCTAGATTTTTTATTGAGTATACAGAGGACTGAAAGAATCTCAACCTATCCATTTATTTTAAAAGATTGCAAAGATTAGAGCATGTTTCCAGAGTAAAAGACAGCACAGAGCATGAGACTCTGGGAAAACACAATAAAGACACTCTCACACTTGCTAGGTTCAGCAGAAAGGAGGGAAAAAGCCCACTTTATTTACATATGTTACGTTTTATACAATTTTCAACTTCACGAGGGATTGGAGGACATGTCACTTCCTTCTTAATCCCACTGGAGAAAAAAGATGCTTATCAAAGTTCTCTTATCACAAAAGGAATGAAAAGCAGAAAATACCGTTAAGTAAACATTGGCTATTATTTACATGAAACTGCGTGAGAAAGAATTTCTGACTCCAAGGTTAAAACAGAAGGCTTTAGCAAAAACCAAGGCAACATGAGACCAAAGCAAATATACATTATTCTTGAACACAAAGGCAAGGCAGTATCATGGAAATCTCCTCAATTCTTTTTGACGTTGTGACAATATTCTGTTATGAAAACTCCACCAAAACTCAGAGTTATTGGAACCTGTTGAGATAATTGCAACCCCAGCATGAAGTTGCTGACTTCAAGCCCTATTCAAAGTCCTTTCATTGTGAAAAAAATCCTCTCTTCTACCACTTGCCTGCATATGATCAACAAAGAGATTTGGAATTTAGCTTTAGGTTCCCCACTCCCTGCCCCCCACATTTATTTACCAAAAACAAATCCTTGCATATCATTTCAAAACATAATAGTCTTCATTTATTTATGTTTATCTATGTTGAGAATGTCAAGAACAACAAGCTTTCCTACTTTATAGAGGAATTAATTTATTTCTAAGTCATATATTCTTTTCTTTGAAGGGTTTAATTAATTAATTTATTTAATAAGAAACCTCATAAAATTTCTTCCTGTCCTCTTACTACAATTCTAATTACTACTGCATTTTTGCTCTTGTTGGAGTTGTAGGGTTTACTTAGTTGGAATGCTTATCTCTAAGAAATAGATTTTTGTCTTCTCTGTGTGGCTAAACAAATCAGTGTATGATTGTAAAATCTGTAGGAGCAATAGCAAAATATTCTCATTAACCAATCTTGTTAAGTGGCCCTGAGTTGCTGTCAATTGTTTATCAATAGGCAGCTGGTGAAATGCTTTGTGATAACAAAAGTATTCATGCAGTAAGCAAGAAGTGCTTGCTCTGAGGGATTTCAAGGTCAAGAATTTTTGATTCAAAATCTGGAAAACAGAATGGTATAAAGCTGTATAGTAGGTGTGAAATGTCCAGCAGTGCTGTAAGAAATACAGTATGAGGAAGGTAAGTTTCACACAAACATACCCAGAATCAGTTTCAGGCTCTCAAATCATCTTACCACCAGCAGATTCCTCTTGAATGAATATAACTATAGGAAAAAACAAGGCCTGAGAGCTATTAGCTTCCTCCAAGTACTTTGGCATGGATATGTTGGTTTGACATATCCGCAAAGAAAATGCTGAACACCAAAATTAAGGAAAGGGATGTTATTTGTCACGAGACTGTAAAACCTCAGTAACTATTCATGGCTTTGCAAATATGGTATATCCTGTTGAATGAGGTATGCCACATCTTTTTTTCTATCCTTTCTCCTTCTCAAGTCACAGAGTACACTTATCATTGAATTCCAGACTTAGCGAACTTTAATGGAACACCAGGTTTAAAGTGGGTGCTCTGGCCAAAAATGTTCCAAGAAATTTTAAAAACTGTTAAATGTTTTCATTGATGATCAAAGACCAACTGACATGAGTAATGTCATTACAAATGTGATTTGTTGCTATTGATCTTTTGCTGTCATAACCCCTGATAACCCTAATTTGGGTCATAAAACAAAAAAAAATCTTAAACTATTACCTGAGCAAGTGCAAAATATCTACAGAATAAGCTGAAATTAACTGATGGTCAGGTGTAAAAAAGATCTACCCATTTTTAATTGCCCTTTGTTTTCTGTTGTGTATTTGAAAAGGAACATGTAAAATGTATCTGAAATGTGGATAATAGAATTGGAGAGACTGTCCCAGCAGTTAAAGCTATTAAAGCCACTGGAACGCAGTTGATACTTCCAGGCTTTGATTGCCCGTTGCAAAGCATTTCCATTTTTCTATTTGTTGGCAAGGGTCTGTGCTGGAGAACCTTTCCTGTAAGGAAAAATTGGCAGGCAAGAATCTATTTACATCCTAAGACTTGTAGGGCTACATGCCTTCTTTGCTTTTTTCACTGAGATCAAGCCTGTGCAATAGGCTTGCTTGAGTGGATGGGCTCTGCAGAGGTTTTCTTTTCCTAGCTTTGAGAAAACTGAAACATTGGAACACATTATATGTAATTGCAAGAACAGTTAGTAAGCCAAACTTGGAGAGCCTTGGGGCACTTTGGTTTGTGGGTTAAATCAAGCATGAAGTCATGGGAGCAAGAATCATCTCTTCTTTGCCCATAGTTGGCAGCGTAGGAAGGAATCAGGCTGGTGCGGGAACTGGAAAAAGAAAATCAGCTGAGTTCCCCTAAGGCGCTGTTCTCATTATCAGCCAGTGAGTAGCTCTGGCTAGAAATAATGCTGCTCATCCACTGTGCGTCCTGCTCCTGGCTATAATGAATCACAGTTTGCCAGGGTGATGCATACACCTTGACTTTGGCAGTAATCCACTGTCATACTTACCTATTCCTTTGTGAGACAACAGGAGGAGGGAACTTTTAACTGAGGTAGGAGTCTGCATGAAGGCAGTTCCTTGCCATCCTGGCAATGTGCCTCTGATTTCACACAGCTCCAGGCACACGAGCTCTCGCTGGGCGACTAACGTTTGAAACAAGCTGGTGGTTGATTCAGGCAACTGACGGGTATTCTCACCTCTCAGTTTGTGGCAGTTTTCATTTCTGTGCCTCTTCCTAGCCTTTATTTCTTCTCGTCATTTTTTTTCCCCAGTCTTGTTTCCTTAGCTTTCACATGAAGCTAGCATGTTTTTCAGCTTGCTCTGCTCTCTGATAAGAATCTTACTGCTGACTTTTCACCGTGGTTTATGCATCTCAGCTACTCAGGGTAGAAATGATGGTGAGGATTAGGTTATGAACCAGAACTCACTACATTCTTGCCAAAGTCAGTGTAACAGGGTTACTAAGCTTTGAATATAAGTAGAACAGTGTTGAAAAAATAACAAGGTTGTAAGCACTCCAGAACTTAACAATTTTCTTTTTACATCTCTATGCAAAAATATGGGTCATTACCACTGAAGTGATAAGGCAATTATATTCTTCTTCATTTCTTATCTTCACTTTACGGTTTTGTTAATCAGGAGAATGGAACAGCAAATGCTTAGATAGGAGAAAGGAGAAAGTGAATGGAACAGCAGACCAGACATTGGGACCCCTGCTTGCTTTAATTGCCAAGGAAAAATGAAGGACATTCTTGACAATGCTCATCACTTATTCTTGCACTGGAGGTGACTGACATGTATCTTTATGATACCTGCCTGTCAAGCTCCTGACATTTAGGCTAAGCCAGTGCTATCCTGTTGAGATATAACCATGTCACTTTCAAGTATCATTAGCCTACATTGCAGCTCAAAATTTCATTAGACTCTATTTCCGGTTCTGCTATGCTTGGCAAATTCTCCTTGCTAAAAATAATTCAAATCCCCAAACAAACCAAGAGTCACCAGTTCCCACTGGTGTCTTTTTTATACTAAGGTAATTCAAGAAGTAAAAATAGATTTTCAGCCTTTTCTAGAGATGTTTATGGATACCTTTAAGGATGCTTGTTATAGATTAATTATTTTTGTTTCTTCTATATCAGTAACATTTTAAAAATAGATTAGCAAAGCAATAAAGTTAATAATATAACCTGTGGTCAAGTTAATGCCTAGGTAATTTTCATATAGACACTTCTGCAAAAAAATTGACTTAAGGAAGGAAACTCCAGTTGTATTTCACAAGCAAATTCATTAAAAAGTAGAAGTAATTAGAAATGAAATTTGCAATAGTTTCAGAGAAAGGGAGCAAATGTGTATAGAGCAAATTCATAATTTCTTATAACACATTCTCTTGTTTTCTTAAAGGTGTAGAACTTTTATGAAGGTTCATCTCACCGAGTGGATGTCGACACCTGAGTTAGTTGTCTAACTCGAAGACAATGGGAAAAGAGAGGCAATAGAGAGATACTACAGGACATATTTCTGGATAATTTTGGCTACCTCTTTTAGACTAAAAATTTGTCTTTCAGAGCAATTTAGTTTTCTTCACTGGCCATATAGGGAATTTAGGTGAATGATTCAGATTTAGGTATCTCCATCATAAATATCTACGTGTGATGCTTCCAAAAGAATGGCTAGAAGTAATATTCATACTGTTAAATTTTAATGAAAACACACATTTACAACATAATTTTGGAATTAAGTAATGCATATTTTGAAGTTATAGGCCTCATAGCTGGCAATCTGTAGAAATTATGCTCTCAACAGTTAGTTTTTTGCTATTAGAAATCTTAATCTAATACAGAGAACTGGTAAATGCAATCCTATTGAAGACAGATCTGAAAGGTAAGGGCGCTCAAGAAAGCATCATCCTCAGCTATAAGAACAGTCCTGATACTCAAACAGATGTCTAGATGTACCGGGAGACCAGTTTGGCTAAGCGGGAATTTCCTGATAGAGCTCCAACCTGTAAAAGCAGAACACAGGGGATGGAAAAAGGGACAGAATACAATGGTGGAGTCTAAAAACTTTGCCCAAGGAGTGTAGGGATAGTGTCAGAAAAGCCAAAATTCAGCTGGAGTTCAGCCTTGTGACAGACATTAAGGACAACAAGAAGAGCTTCTAATGCTATGTTGTAAAAGATTGAACAAGGAGCATGTGTGTCCAGTGTTAAATGGAGTGGGTGATTTAGCAACACCAGACACGTAAGGCTTAGATTCTCAAATTTCCTTGTCTCGATCTCCCAGGTCTCTCTGAATAATGAAAGAATTCAAGAAGAACTATCATCAGTGGGTGAGTTAGCGAGAGCTTGAGAGAACTTAACTCATAACAGTCCAAAGTACTGATGGGCTGCATACAAGGACACTGAGAGAACTAGTTGATGTCCTTGCAAGATCATCCTCCATCATCTTGAAAGTGATAAAATTTAGGGGAAATATTCAAAGAGGGGAAGAAAGAATATGTTTCACCAATCTTCAAACAAGAGCATAAAAACTATCTAGGGAACTACAGGCCATTTCAGTTTCACTTCAGTTCTTAGAAAAATCATGGAGCAAGTCCTCTTGTAACACACTTCTGAGCACACAAAGGAGGAGACTGATAGGGAAAGTTAGCATGGTTTAGAAAAGGTTAAAACAACCTGATCAATCTGTTCCTGCCTGATCATGTTCCATGTAAAATTGTCTGAATTTTTGGATAAGGGAAGAGTAGCAAGTGTAATTTACCCAGAATTTGGCAATGCTAGCAATGCTGTCTCCCAGAATATTCTCATGTTCAACTTAAGACATTGCAGTCCAGATATGTGGCTAGTAAATAGCTAAAAAACTGGATGTATAGGCTGGTAGTGGGGATCAGGAACTGGAGAATTATGAAGTTCTGTGTTGAGATCTGGTTTGTTTAAGATGTTTATCGGTGACCTAGAGGAAACAACAGAGTGCTTGTTCACCACATCTGAAGATGACACCAAGCTTCCCAAGGGGAAGGGTTGCCATTCAGAAGGACTTGGACAGGCCAAAAGAATGGGCAAAGACATTGCTATGATATTCAGCAAGGACAAATACTTAAGTTCTGCACCTGGGAAGGAAGAACTTCTTGCCCTGATACAGGCTTGAGGGGGACTGCCTGATGCTCTGTGGGGAAAGACCTGTGGCTCTCCACAGTCAGCTGGTTGTGAGCCAGCACTGGGCCCTGGCAGTGAAGGTGAGCAACAGCATCCTGGGCTGCACTGGCAGGAGCACAGCAGTAGACGAGGGCAGTGACTATGCCCCTTTGCTCTGTACCTGTGAGATGGATTCTAGAATTGCGCATCTAGTGCTGCCCCCACCTCCCACTCTCACCCTCCAACTACAAGAGAGATTCTGATAATGGAGGCCATCAAATTGGCCAGAGACTGGACCTGCCCTAGGTTTGTTCAGTCCAGAGAAGAGACAGCTTTGGAGGTACCTAATAGAAATTCTTTATGATGACAGTAGTGGGCCACTGGAACAGGCTCTTCAGGGAAGCCATAGATACTCCACTCTCTGGAAGTGTTTAAGGTCAGGTTGGAGGGGGATTTGATCAATCTGACCTCGTGAAAGATGTTCCTGCCCATGGCTGGGGGAGGTGGAACTAGATGGCTTTTGTCCCTTCCAACAGACATTGTTCCCTGATTATGTGACCCTATGGTTCTGTGACAGTCCAGCAGTAAAACATCTTGTCCAGAAAAATTGTGCAATCTCCATTCCTCAAGGTTTATAAATTATTGATGTAAATCTTTTTTGTTAATTTGTTTTAACAATTAAGAGAGAGTAAGTTTTCAGCAGAGTTTTTGCCAATATGGTAAAAGGATTACTCAGGTCTTCATAGCGCTGCTCAGTAAACTTTTGACTTAACAACTTTGGGGATTTTTGGTTTTTTGTTTTTTTGGTGGTGGTGGTTTTGGTGTTCTTTTTTTGTAAGGAGCAAGCATAAAAAGTAGTATGCTATGAAAAGAAAAAGGTTTTCATTTGCTTTGAGGACAAGTGGTACTAGTATGTCTCTTGAAAATAAGACATAATGAGGGCTTATAATTAGACTGATCAAGGAGAGAAAGATAAACATAATCTACGTAAAAGCCTCAACAAGAAACTTGCATGCTGGAGAGTTATATAATAAAACTGAACTTTTTGTTTAGTAGTCCACAATGT
The DNA here is from genome assembly GCA_013397175.1 of Platysteira castanea. Taxonomy (NCBI): domain Eukaryota; kingdom Metazoa; phylum Chordata; class Aves; order Passeriformes; genus Platysteira; species Platysteira castanea. The sequence continues at coordinate 265,614 of VYXC01002710.1, read as the reverse complement.
TCGCAGATTGACTAAAAGCATTTTTTGTCATTCTTTATAATGGCTGAGAACCACCAGAGTTTTGATATTTGTAATATCAAATGAAAATGTTTTGTTTCTTTATACTTTCTATATTTCTCCAGTTGTCAATCTGTAGGTTAAGAAATCAAATTAATTCAAAATTAATTAATTTGTTTTAGTATCAAAGCAGAACAAGTAAATCATACTTGGAATGGCAACCTTAATGAAGATGGAATTATAGAAATTGTTCAATAGTGTTAATGTGTTAGTTTAGCATATAAACAATTTAAAAATTCTAATTAGCATTACTCAATAAGAAAGTTTTGCATTTTGTTGTCTCTTTCTACCTTGCAGTCAGGACACCAATATGAAAACAATGAATACAGTGATGAGTTCAGCAATATAGTGACAGCTTTTTTATTAACAATGTTTTGTGGCTCTACATATACAGGAAATCAGAGTAGAGATCACATCCTATTTAAAGTAATTGGTGAAAAGATGTGTTCAAACTTGGTGAATTCACTCATTTCTGAAAACTTTTTAAAAAGGCACATCAGATAGGAAACACTTAGACTGCAAAGGCTTCAGTAATGCCAATGAGATCTTAGCTTGCTGAAAACAATCTAAATACATGATGCCAAATGAAGAGACATTGACACTTTCAGGAGGGCTCGCTGGCTATTAAAATACCAGGTAGAAAGAATGTTAGAGAGTGAAATGCTAACAGCTAAGTAGTTCCTTCCTCTCAGATTTTCTTGCTGTGTAGCAGGAAATAAAGATCTCCCTCGCTGTGTCGATTTTTCAAGTGGTGGAAAAGCCAGCTCAAGGCCCCTTTTTGTCCAGGACTGGAGGTATTGTTTGTAGCTTTTTAATCCAGGTAAACGGTACCCCATCTTTTTCCTCTTTCCCTTTCAGTTTGATCATTAATTAGTACTATTATGTATCAATGTACTTTCTTATTGTTGATTACCACAAACATTTGCATTCTCCCAGCTTGAATTTTCTTACTGACCCTATTTCACAGGCATTTATAATTAAGCCCGTATTCCATATAATAGACAGTTAAATCATTTACAGAATTTTTATTTGGGTAAACATTTCCTGAAAATGATTTATTTTAAACATAGCCAGTTTGTTATTTACATAGTCAAAAATACATATAAAGTAAATTCTTTTATAAAAATGGAACTTTTATGTTTAACGAATGTTTTTCCTATTTAAGTCTGAATATTAAAATCCCTGTATTTCATGCTCCAAACTGAAGGAAATTATCCCTCCCACATCTATTACCACTGAATGATAACTCTCTAAACTTTTCCAAAAGTTATTTAACAACACTATTAGCATTTTTGAGCTTTGCAGCTGCTTATGAAATAACCCAAAATGTGGAGATGTGGGTAATATCGGTTTGCTTTATTTTCTGAGGTAATTATGCATTTGTAATGTTCTGTCATTTCTTTGAAATATTCTAAAATAAAGTCTTTGAATCACAACTACATGCATCATGTTTCTCTATATTAAAGCAGCTTGTCCCCAGCAATTATCAGATTATAGCAGTCCAGTTTTCAGTACCCATTTCTATCAATTTTGTGAACAGAGATTTGTTCCACAGTGCCTTGATGCTATAAACCCACCATACTTTGTTACCTTTAAGTTCTTGCAGAATGAGAACCTGCTTGAAAATTTCTCTGCATGGTTTGCTATCCCTTTTGAATGACCACAGCTCCTTCATCTCAAGCACTGTCTTCTATTTCATTGCAGACCCACATGCTCTGGGCGTGGTGACCTCTTTAAATATCTCACCTATAAACCTTTCATTCTAGTGAATGCTGCATACTGTGGCAATTTGTCTGTTGGGATCATCAGTCTTGCTCTTGAGGTTCACATATGCTCTCTTCAGATGTCTTCATCCAGGAAACACCACATCTCATTCTGCTCACAGATCATAAGATTCCTCTTTGGTTTAGGTCCCTAATCCCTCAGACTCAGAGCCTCTTTTAACTTGTAAGAATAATACTGAAAGGGTAAAAAAAGACAATAAAACTGGATGTAACGACAGCCAATCAGTCAGTAACACCACCACCTCCCCCTCTGCCTTATATCTCCCTTTCCCACTTACAATCAGCAGCAGCTGTAGTGCAATTAAACTCAGCAGGTGTTCGGAGGAATTACATTTTATCACCACCATCCCCTCTCCTCCTCTGCTCCCCCTTTTCTCCCCCCACTCCCACAAGACCCAACTGCCTTTCTTTATGGGTCTATAAAAAATAGAGCAAGTCAGATATATAACAGCACTGAAGTATCCAAAGAATTAGTAACAGAAGATGATGATATATTGAAGAAAGTGTGTTCACAGACATTCACGGGGATTTTTTGGAATAAAAGCATTAATATTCCTTAAACTGATAGTTATAAACTCTTCAGGGTGTCTTCACTGCCTTTTCATTTCATGTAAAACCCTTAACTTGATTGTACGATGTTCTGAACATTCTTGTCTGGATTCAATAATGTGATTTATCATAGGATTATGAAAACCATGATGATGCTTTCCTGTGGGCTACTTGCCTGCTTAAAATTACCCAAGAATGCAAGTGCACTGATGATCATAGTGCTTAGCACCTTTCAGAATCAAATGTTAAATAAGTAATATTATTATCAACTCTCAAAAATACTAAATCTGAAAGTGTTGGATGGAAGACCCAATTTTCTTGTTACTAGCCACTACCATTAGTCGATGGAAAAGTAATTCGAAATATATTTTATACTCTGTATTGCCCATTAGAAGGGAAAAAAATTCCTTCCTGTTTAGTATTTTTTTCACTGATTCTTGTTCAGTGTTTCCTCACTTTCTTAGGTTTCTTTAGATTTTCTCTATGATCAGTCATCATGTTATATAGCAGATACTTCTATTTGTATTCATTCAGCTTTACCAGTATACTGCATCACTGTAGGACAGTAGTCAGGAAGATGACAGTGGAAGTGACAGAATATTCTAATGATAAAATGTCAAAATAAAGTTACCAGTTTTATATTAAAGTTCACTTTTTTACTCTAAAATACGACTTTTTTCAGATCTCACTGCATTTAAATTGAAAATCACAAGGGCAAATTATAATTTTTAAACAATCTAGTTGATATTAATATTATAGAAACCATTATTTATTTTGAATTGATTATTTTAAGCACTTTCAGAATTTAACATTTTACTTTACACAGCTTACATTTCTGTGTTCTATTGTTAATGCAGTAGTTTTCTGTTACAGTTTCGCCTTACAGCTTATTCAAAACTGGATCTCATGCTCTTCTGCTAATAAAATTTACCGGGGTTAAAAATAAAAAGTTTTAATTAGTAAGACCACGTGTTTCAGCATCTCAGGGTACACATGTATCACTTACCTATGTAACCTTTTTATAGACTGGAGCTGTATATGCCTCCGAATTAGGTATTTTAGTAACAGCTAGTAACAGTTTTAATATTTTGCCCCAAAAATATATGAATACAATCTTCTAAAAGTATAATTTTTCTTTAAGTTCTTTAAAACATTCAGAAATGTGAGAATTTTTTCTCTAATGAGAAATACATGCAGATAAGAATTCTTTTCTAGTTTGCAATTTCATTTCATATAAAATGCTGAAAAGAAGCATACATTCAAATGGAGCAAATCAGTGCAAAGGTTCCATACTGCTCATAGAATAAGCATGAAAAGTGTGAGGAAGTCAATCATGTACTCAAGGACTGTAAAAATACACATAGAGGCACAGGAACATTGCACAAACAGATCTAGCTGCTGCATTTCTTAGTCTCAGACTGCTGAAGTTTATATTCTTTCATCATAGCTTTTTTTTTTCAATGCAATTATCAAGTATTAAAGCAGCAAACATGAACGAGGAAGGCTAGAACCTTACTGACTTCTCTGAACACCTTTAGCAGGACTGGAACCTTCAGAGTTAATAAGACTTCTCAATAAGTGGAGCTTTGGACTATTATAAACAGTGAATTTTGACACATTATATGGATTGACCAATGTAGTGGTACTTGGCCCTATGGTATAGGGGTGTATAACTGCTTAATCCCTAAATCAGAAAGGTTGTTGAGCGTATTAAGAAATCCTGGGCTGTAGTTTAGGTTTTACAAGGCAGTGTTCTAAAGATCTTTTTGTTCTCTTCATCCCAGTCTTCTTTTTATTTTTTTTCCATTCCTTTTGCGTCAGTCTGCCTCTTTCTCCCTCTAAGCAGCCAAGAAATCAATTGCTCTGGCATTCCTTTCCCTCTGCATACAGTTGGAACATTTCTAAACCTTAGTTAATTGTAAAGTTTTTAGTTTAGCTTGGAAGTTATCAAAAGATAGACTTTTCACCACATTTCTCACAGCAGTTTAACCTTCTAGAAGGAACTCATTAGAACTGAGTGAGGCATTAAGACATAATTCACTTGCCAAAAAATACAATTTGCAGCTAACAATGAACTTAGTTTGAATTCACCAAATAATTTCCGTTCTTCAGTATTAGATATATAAGTTCCTGGAGGTGTAGTTTCTTCTTTTACCGTTTAGTCCAGTGGCTGAACAGCCCTCAGGTTTATGAAACCGAAGTTTGATGTAATGGATCTGAACTGCTGTCTCTCTTTGTCTCAGTGGTACATACATAATGTGGAGTATGGAAGTGGCCCCAACAGGATAATTCATTTTGTCTAAATTAACTGACAGCATTTTTACTGGGACATCATAATGAAAGCTCATTGGCAAAGAGGAGTATTAAATCTTTATCTTTGCATTTCAGAAAGAGAAATAAATATGGGATTTTTAGTGGGTTTTTTTTGTTTGTTTTTTTTTGTTTTGTTTTGTTTTGTTTTGTTTTGTTTTTTTTTTTTTTGTTTTTGTTTTTGTTTTTTTTTTTTTACATTATAGATATGGCATCAGGCATTCTGGAGTGGGGTGTGTTAATTCCAGTAGAGCAAATAGATGCTGCAAGTCAAAGATGTTAACATGATCCCCTCTTTGTATAATAAGCAATTAAACAAGGTCTGGGATTTTGAGTACAAAGACACTTTGGTCTGCTTCACAGAAATTCCTGTGTAAGTGATCATAATTGAGTAAAGCCTTTTTGAATTATTTCTAAAGATGAAGAGAAAAACGTTTTAAAAAGGACATACTGGAAAAAGCTTTTATTTTTAACAATTTTTTGATTTTCTCTTCTTTGCTGAAACAATCTTTATAAAAGAAAACAATTTAGTGCTGCAGGTTAGGCAGTACTATGTACAGTTATGGTTTCAGTATTTCAAGAAAATGTGGAATTAGAGAAAGCACGTGTAAGGGCAACTTAAATGGTTAGGGGGATGGAGAATGTACTTTATGAAGAGAGACTAAGAAGTCTTGGCTCTTCAGCTTGGAGAGGAGACGACAGGAGTGATGGTTTATAACTGAGTTTTACGCAACTGTAAACAGTGCATAAACTGACTGCAGAACTGTTATTCATTAAATCCTGCAGGCCAAGTAGAAACTGCTCAGCGCAAAGGGCATGTGTCCAGTTTAAAACAGTTAAAAGGAAATAGTGAATTTGTGGGATTTGCTGCCATGACACTGTGTGTAAGCAGAGAATATCAGTCAATTAAAAAAAAGAGATTAAGACTAATACATGGACAGTAGGTCCATAAAGAGGTAGTAAAAGCACTGAGCATAGATCTACCTCTTACACCTCTAACAGAATACCGGTAGATGTTGGTGAAAGAGATGGACTGTAGAAAGTGTCCAGTCTTGTGCAGTCTCCCTGTATGGCTTCTCCTACTATCACTGTTGGAGACAGAAAACTGGGCTTGATGGTCTGACCCTGAAGAGCATTTTTTAAATGTATCTTTCAGTGTCTTATGTGTGATCACAAAAGCTAGAAGAGCTGGAAGTAATGTTATGTTGACTGAGAGAGTGGTATCTATGAGAAGCAATGACTTCCATCTTCTGAGGTTATCATAATTCAGAACTGTGTACCAAAAGGGAGTTTCTGTTTGTCATAGCTGCACTATACAAGCTGAACATCAGCATTTTTGCCTTTTTGGAAGGCATTTTTCTAGTCTGCTAAATATTTATCAACATTCAAGCATCTTTTTATGAATGAAGAATACAATACTCCCTACCATATTTGATCGTTACCCTGATTTGAAGCCATTAACAATATTAGTAATGGGGTTTTTTTAACACAGTAGAGGCACAAAATTAGTTGGTTGATATTAGCTACTTAGCATTGCTTGTCATTTCACTTTGCTGTTAGACCATTCTGGATGGATTGAATTGAACAAAAGATAAGAAAGATGTAATTAAATAGTAGGCTCCAGTTTGACTTCCATCACACATAGGATATATTAAAAATTAACACTATGCATGCATTACATAAATATAACATCTTTTGTCTAAAAGTAAGGGAATGACTTACTCTTATTAATTAACTTTTCTTAAATTTGAGTTAAATTAAATTATTAAATTAACTTTTATTTTATTTTAGACCTGTTTGAGCAAAGCATTAGGACGCTAGATCCCCTGCATGCAAAAGTATTTGCTTCCTTTCATAGAGCTACATAAATGTGAGGTCCAACATTGCCAGAATCCTGTGAAATATCTAACCAGACTATGGGTCATTATTATTGTTCACTGAGGTAGGATGAACAGTGAATCATAGATTTCTCTGGTGCATTTTTTTTTGTGTGTGAAAATTTTAGATTTGTTGAGATAACAAGCTTGGTGGATTTGTTAGTGTTAGGTTAATTGTTGGACTCAATGATCCTAAGGTCCTTTTCCAACTTAAGTGATTCTATGCTTCTATAATAGTTCCTAGCTCACACACTGGCAAGCCTCCTAGTAACCTGTTATTCCTCTATTCTTTTGTGCATTCTCTTCACCTGCTACTATTGAAACTTGGATTGCTTACATCTGTTTGTTTCCTAATACTTTCACAGAAGCTTTGGAAACCTATAGTCTTCCAAGCTGTACTGTATTTCATATTTTCTGCTTCCTGGAGGCTGTTCTGGGGAAAGGCTTATAGTGGCTGATTTGGAGTTAGGGCTCTGTTCCGTTTCCCTGCCTGTATTGTAGTTTCTCTCCTACCACTTCTGACCTGCCAGTGGCTCAGCATCTATTAGGGACTTCATTGATCTTTCTCACCACTTCACTCTCATACAGACTGTCTACTCATCATCCTAGACAGCATTGCATAAATTTACATAATGTCTAAAAATATTTACTCTTGTTAAAAAACATAGCTAAGACTCCTACAGTGAAGGAGCAACCTCCTACAGTGCTTTCTGAGCCACTCTCATTCTCTGATCTCCCTGAGAGGGGTCTAGGTCTTCAGTTTCTTTGTCACTTGAGAAGGGAGAATCATTTTACTCCTCTCACAAGAAATCTCTCCTAGTCATCTTACCTGCAGTCAGCTTTCACACGTTTCTGGGGATAGAAGTCTATGTACTAGTCCTGCTCTTGAGTCAGATGAGCATTTGCTGCTGAATTTTCTAGTTATGGGAACTAAGCAAGCTAGTCAACAGGGAATGCATAAGGTATAAATCTTTGATCTGTTCTCCACCTTATCCTTTCAATCTTTGCCTGAGGCCTCTGGTATTGTGAATGGCACTGTTGGCTAACCTCAAGGACTATCTACATATTATATTTCTTAACATGTAATTCACCTTACAATTACAGCCAAGGGAGTGCGTCCCAGTTTTTGCTGGGTTTTCTTTTGAATTGTGGACTTCGAAGTAATCTCTGTGTGTATGCTTAATTCCGTGTTTTCAACCCCAGTTTTTCTTTCCATTTTTTAAATATTGTAATTATCCATTAGGTTATGGAGGTACCTCTCTTTGAAGTACTAATTATATTTATTACTCTTTATGATTCTCTTTTTTCTTTGACCATATTGAAAGTTAGTGCTTAACAATCATGGATTCCTAGGTAACCATCAGTTTCCAGCTCAAAAATTAAACAGTCTTTATCTCTTATGATGATGGTCAAAACACCCACAATTACAATAGCATTATGCAGAAGCTGTATTTCTTAAAAAACACTAATGATGTGTTATTGGTAGATATTTAACACTCATTTCTAATCATTCCTTTTCTTCTTGTTTCTTTGTGTACAACTCTGACAGTTTCCATTCTGATTTTTGTCCGAGTGCCAGAAACAGTTTCTTTTCAGTCCTTAATTTTCAGTTCTGCTGTCTGTTACCATTACAGCCTCAATGTGTAAATAGGAATCACAGCAAATTCTTTCAAGTTTAGCTGAAAATGGATCTGTTTCAGGTGGGCTGTTCAAGAAATTTGCCATCTGGGGGAAACAGCATGTTACTGGGGTTGCCTGCATTGCCCAGCCTTGTCAAAATGCTGGGATAACAGCAACTGAAAAAGGCAGGAAAGTAAGAGTAAAGGATGGGTGAGTGGGACAGCCAGGCTATTCTGAAGAGGAAGCTGACCATCAGCTGGATTAAATGCTAACAAAGGGACTTCAGGGACTTTTGAAACAGAGGAGTCAGCTTGAAAAGAAACAAGAGGTATAGGAGAAGAGAAGCTCTGAGACTTGTAATGTGGGGAAAAAAAGGGAGCTCAACAAGCAACAGGGGTGTCATGACCTTGGTGGATGTGACTCAGTGGCTCTTGGAACTCTGACTGGACCTGGCTGCATGACATCCCTGTGGATACACCAAGGCCAGCATGGAGACACCCAGCTTGCATTTCATGGAAGGGTGTTTAGAGATTTGGACATGTGTGATAACATATTGTATTACTGTGGTGTATCTCTTGTGTTGCTGATACATATCATAATGTATAGGTTATTGCTTGACAGTTAAATCTTTAGAAATCAATAAACAAGTTTGAATCTGATTTGATTGCAATAATATGAATATTTTCCCCTTTTATTTTTTTCCAGTGTCATATACTAAACACACACAGAGTGCCCAGCCAGTGCATATACAAACTTGAACTAAAATGAGGATGTGCAAGTAGATTATTTTTGGAATTAAATAAACCACACTGGATAATACAAATGCAAAATAATGTATTTTTTGATCTCAACATACAATCAGAAGTTATTGAGTTACCACCTATCAGCTGGCCAACTGGGCATTGGCAACTTCATCTGCTTCATCACTCAATAGCAATTTAAAGTCAAGTTTTAAAGGAAAAAGAAAGGTATAAATTAATTTTATATTTGACCGTAGCAAATTTCCCATTTTTACATTAAAAAAAAGTGATTTACTGATTCAGGCTGATATAAAACTTTAACATTTAGGATAATATAAAATTTTCATCACTAAGTAATTTTTTGAATTTTTTCCTCTTTAGGATGTTTTCTCTTAGACACTGCTGAGGGAACATTTCACTGTTGGGAATGAGCTCTATTTTTTAATAAGGTTGACAAGGAGAATTTTAAAGGATTATAATTAGGTAAACTCCCAGATGAGTCTCTCCTCAAAAATAATTAATTGTAAGGACTTAGAAGGAAATAACCTTGTAATTTCTGATTTCTTTGCTTGTAGAATTCTGCTACTTACATTGTATTAGTTGAGAGTCAAAAAAGTATAAAATTTCTTTGCTGTTTCTATAAAGTGATGTTTGGAGTCAGACTTCTGTCAGACTGAATAGTGAAAATTAAATCTCTTATGCATCTCAAATACTGTGTATACAGTCTTTAGACACAAGAACTTTTAAGCCAGGAGTTGAAAACTGCTGGGTTCTTTCCAACACTGTACTAGAAGTAGGAAAAATTTGCATTACATTAGCTAAAATCTATGTCTAGATTTTTCTTTTAAAGTGCCATATAAATATTCTTTTAAATTTAAAACATCAAGAAATTGAAATCTGGAATTTATTTTGGTTGTGTTCTTTTTGTTGTTTTGCTGGCTTTTTTTAAAAGGAAGTTTTATAAAAAAACATGAATTACTGAGACTACCATTATGGTGAGAGTATACCGACATAGTACTAAAAATTCTTCCAGAAATCACTTGCTAGGTAGTAGTAACCAACAAAATCTTTGAAATGTAACAATGCAAGGATTTTTAAAGTTGAACTGTGGGGGTGTTGAATTAAGAATACAAATATTTTTATTTTATAACAGGTGAATAAACAAACATAGCAACTCTAAAGCAAGCACTTCATTAGAGTAATCTCACAAAAAATTAGGTTTGGAAGTGTATTTGTTATTTATGTTTGTCAGAAGTTACCAAAGTAATTTTTAAATTTCAGAAATACTCACAGAAATGTCAATTCATATGTCTTATCATTTGCCAGTGAATAATGGAAAGGTGCTCTCCCTTGAGATCCACCCAAGTGTGCTGAAGGAGCTGGCAGAAGTGTCTAGCAAGCCTCTGTCAGTCATTTACCAATAGTAATTTTTATCCAAGGAGGTCCCAGTGGACTGGAACACTAGCAAATGTGACGCCTACCTACACAAAGGGGTGAAAGGAACGTTTGGAGAACTGCACACCTGGCATTTTGACCTCAGTGCCAGGGAAAGTTATGGATGAGATCAGCCTAAGCACCATCACACAGTATGCACAGGACAACCAGCTCATCAGGCTTGGTCAGCATGGGCAGGTCCTGCGTGAAAAACCTGATCTCCTCCTATGACGAGGTGACACGCTCAGTGGATGAAGGAAAACACCATGCATGTTGTATATCTGGGCCTTAGTAAAGCCTTTGACACCATTGCCCACAGCATTCTCCTGGAGAAACTGGTTGCTCGTGGTGTGGATGGGTGCACTGTTTGCTGGACGGATGGCCAGGCCCAGAGAGTGATGGTGAATGGAACGACGTTCAGTTGGTGGTGATCATGAGTGGTGTTACCCAGGGCTGTCTTGGGGCCAGTTCTGTTTAACATTTTTATCAATGATCTGGGTGAGGCTATCGAGTGCACGCCAGACCAAATTAAGCCTGTATTCTGAAATCCTAGATTTGACAACGATTATCTCTGCTTCTTCATGGAAATACCTGGGAAAAGCTCCATTCTCATAGTCTCTAGTGGGATCCTTCTGGTTTTACACTTTTGATGAACATGATATATAAAGTATTTTTAATAGGTAGCAAAAGCCCTTTCTAAAGTATTTGTAAGCCACATAGTTTAAAAAACCTGAAAATGAACTACTTACTATTTAAATTCGATCTAATTATGTTATTTTGCTTTGTGTAAGCATCACCTTTTAAAGTTTTGTGTACTTTTCTAGATATTTGTGTTAGCTCATTATCATCTATTTTCATAACCTTGTACTTTGTTGAAAGTGTACAAACGATTTTTTTTTAAATAGTTTTGTCTGTTTTTCTGTTTTCAGTATTTGAGCACACAGTGTCAAGATCCAGTGTTACTGATTGTTTCTTTGAGGACCTATGGAAAGGAAGCAAAAGAGGGTTTACCTTTGCAGGGAAATAATTTATGCTTTTTCAAGCATTATCTTCTGACTTTGCACACAGCACTGTCATTATTTGGATGAAGATTTCATTTCTTTGGAATGTATTTGTTGTCTTAGTTTCTGTACTTCTGTAGATCAGTATGTCAGACTCTGGCAGTGCTTCATTCCTCAGTAGGGTATGCCAGAGCTGTTATGAACATTGATGACATGCTTCAATCATGTCCATTTTTGCAGAACATAATTATGCCAGCTGAGTATTAAAATATTCTTCCTTTCAACCACTGTAACTTCCTTTTAAAATTAATTATTTACTACCAGCTAATATTCTTTAAGGGAGTAGAGAGAAGAAACACCTTTCCTACTAATGTACTGGGTACTCAGCTAATTAATTTTAATTTTCATCCCTTTGTCAGAGGAAAATTCTTGTCCAGTACATATAAAGGTAAGCAAAAACCATCCAACTGGTGGGTTTTTTCCAGTCAGCTGTAGTAATCTGCTTCCTAGAACTTGCTCAGAATTTGGTCATCAGTCAAAGAGTAAATAAATTAATTCCCTCTCATTTTTTTTTGAGGCAGTATATTATACCTATAGAGATACTATAATAGTGCAAAAAGGCTGTCTCAATCCAGTTTATTTACTAAAAGCACCTGAAGTTAGAAGTATCTGGTTAGTGGTGGAGACAGTATAACTTTCTTATGAGGAAATCAAACCCGTCATGTATCTCTTTATATTGACTGGCTTGCAATGGTCGATCTAGGTGTGAATATATAGAGAAACAGTAATGACATTTAAAAACAGGCAATATTTGTATTTCACTACCAGTAAATTCTGCAGAAGCAGGCTGTGCTTAATATCTATCACTATCTTCTGAGCAGTGGAAAAGTGAATTTAAATATATACTACAAAATGCAAGAGTAGAAGGTATTTTGTCTTAGAATCTATAACCCAATTTTCTTAATTTATTTTCAGTGATTTCAAATTTTATCCAGATATCTTGCTAATCTCTTAAGCCCCATTGTATTTCCCTTCTTATGGTGGCATGTTTCCTAGATTGTCAGTTGAACAATTCATTACTATAATACTTGAAATTTTGATCTGTCAATAAAATTAAAGAAAAAGGTAGTTTGAGTTGTCCTTTGCTTTAAGGTAGCTGTTTTCCCATTCCCCATCTTTCCTGTCTGAGCATTGTATACTTTAACTATGCGTGTGAAAACCTGGCTTTAGCTTATATCAGTTGGAATTTGGCCATCAAACTCAATGTAAAGCAGATTGACACAAATTGTCTGTTGATGTGAGTAAAAGAGGTAACCACTTTTGGTGAATTTGATCAATGAAGTATATTAATTCTTTTGCTATTTAATAGAATATAATTTAGTTTCTCTTTTCATTTATTATCTTTCTTTCATTTTTTAAATTAAAATGCTTACATTTCAATCAAAATGCAATGATTTCCTCATTAATTTCACTGTAATTTCTAAAGTATCTCAATATGCTCTAGGAATAAATTTTTGGATTTTAAGCAAATGAAAACCACAGAGAGATTCTTAATATCAATGTTTCTTTTTGTAAAAAAATTTCCAGCATAAAGAGATGGATGAAAAATGAAAATGTTTTTAAGTAGAAACATTTTGCAAGTTCCAGATATTTATTTTACCTTAAAAATGCTTGAGTAATAGTGAATAGATATTAAACAGTAAAGAAAAACTTTGAAAGCATGGACTCATTGCTCCAGTAAACCTCACCAATTAATTATCTTCATTTTTATTATCTGAATATTTATAAAGGCTGAGGTCAGTAAACTGGACCAGAAGAGGAATGAACAGGAGAGCAATAAACAAGAAGATCAACTAAATCAAGCTGAGCGAGTGAACTAGCAACTGGGGCATGAACAGGAGAGTCATATATAACTGGTATTATATACTTCATTTGGTCTCTATGTACGGCATACATTCACCTAGAAGAGAGCTATGTTTTGCAAGGGCATTTACGGGTGAGACAAAGGCTGAAAAAATCCCGAAACCACACCCTGAAAGAGAGTGTGTTTAGATTATATTTTTAGGAAGATTAGAACTATAAGATTAGATATTTAGGAAGAAATTCATTACTGTGGGGCTGGTGAGGTGCTGGAACAGGTCGCCCAGAGAAGTGCATGACCCATTTCTGGAAGTGTTCAAGGCCAGTTTGAATGGGACTTTGAGCAAGCTGGTCTAGTGGAAGATGTCCTTGCCCATGGCAGTGGGGTTGGAACTGGATGATCTTTAAGGTCCCTTCCAACTCAAACATTTTTATTGCTCTATGATTCTATGATTTTTTTTCATATAAATATGTTACGATTATGTATAAATTACAAAAATTACACTTATTATAGAAAGGGCTCAGAGATTCAGGGCTAAAAAAACTTTCTCCTTTTTGGGTGGAACTTCCTACAAAATTGTCATGTATTTTCCAGTGTGTTTCAATTTCAAGTACATATACGTGCAGTATAATGGCATTTGAAGTGACAGCTGATCTGAAACGGATGCTGCTATGCTATGCATTAAAATGAAGGTAATAACAATTTAATGGCTACTTACTTGGTACTGGCTGATGGCATCATTATTGTTCCTTACACATTGTTTTGGCACCTTCTGTAATGTCTTAAAAACAGGGAAATAGCTTAGGGCATTATAGGGTTTGCTTACTGTTGTTTATCCAACTGTTCAAACCAGATGTCCTGCCAATAAAGTTGGAAAATATACTGAGGCATAGCTGGCATGGCTATTGATGTGCATCTGTTGCATGTTTTATCCAAAAAAAATGATGTCCCAGTGTAATAACTGCTCAAATATCTAGGACTGAACACCTATGACAGATTCAATCTTGCTTCTAAAGCTTTTAGAGCAGAAATAGTTGACATAGATTTTTTTTATTTTATAAGACTCCTATCCATTGTCATATCTTAAAAAAATTAAATAAACCTTAAAACACAGCAAAAAAAGGTGTGTGAGAAAGCTTGAAATAAACTATATGTAACAAATCATAAGTACATAGGAGATATTGAGCATAATTTCATGGACGGAAATATCTTCAAATAAAAGAAATATTGTTAATGAAGTCTAATACAGTTCTGTGCTTCAGAACCACAGATATAAGGGTATCTGAATAATCTAAAACAAATTTATTAACTTGCAATAAATTTATACCCAAAATGTAGAACACAAAAGCCCCAAAATATCTAGACAAAAGTTAATGAAGGCACACACAGATACACACACAAGTATAAAATAACATCTGCAGTGAGTTAGAAAACTGGAACTACTGAACAAGCAGCAGAAGTTTAGTGTTCACTTAAAAGCACTGGGGTTGTTTCATTATTTATATTACAGATGTGTATTTGCAATGACATATCTTTGAAATTCCAAATAGAACTCATTCTTGTTACCGGGAATAATTAGCACTTGTACCTTTTGTAGAACAATTTTATTTCATGCTGTAAATGATTACATGAAATAAAATATGAAACTTGTATTTATGTTTTATATGTATTCTTTTGGATATAATTATTTTCAAAACATAACCCCAATTAAATAGATATCATATGGATAATAAACATATATAAAATATATTAAATTCACATTAAATATCACAGAATCACAGAATCACAGAATGAACTAGGCTGGAAAAGACCATTAAGATCATCTAGTCCAGCTTATGACCTAACACTTCCTCATCAACTAAACCATGCCACCGAATGCCACGTCCAGCCTTTTTTAAACATGTCCAGGGATGGTGACATCACCACGTCTCTGGACAGACGAGTCCAGTGCTCAGTGACTCTTTCAGTGAAGAACTTTTTTCTAATGTCTATTGCTTTATCTTTTGGTTTTTTATGGCTGTTTCTTGATCTTAAAAGTCCCGCGCCCGAGCCAAAGAGATTGGAGACTTCTGCGGAGTCGTGTTCAGGTTGTTTATTTTTTCTTATCTCTCAGTGTCTGGAGCAAGCACAGCATGACCCGCTCCGCAGAAATTCACAGCAGGAATGACCACTGAGAAGGCCGTCTTTACCTTTTTATCTCTTTCAGGAAAACCAACCAAGTTCTACAACGTATAATTGTTTAATCAATTTTTCCAATTAATTTCTACCTTTTCTTAACATGACAGTGCTACCTCCACCAATAACCATCACCATCGTCACAGCAGAAGATGGAGGGGAGAGAAGAAAGAGGAAGGGGAAGGGGCACCGCCCTTAACCCTCCGTAT
>VYXC01002710.1:193237-249706 GCA_013397175.1 Platysteira castanea | reverse complement strand
CTGGCCACACCATTCCTGATACAGGCCAGGATGTCTTTGGCCTTTTTGGCCACCTGAGCAGGCTGCTGGCTTATATTCAGCTGGCTGTCAACCAGCACCCCCAGGTCTCTTTCTACCTGGGCACTGTTCAGCCACTCTGCCCCCAGCCTGTAGCACTGCAGGGGGTTGTAGCCCAAGTGATGGACTTGGCACTTGGACTTGTTAAACTTCATGTCGGTCCATCTATCCAGCCTGTCCAGGTCCCTTTGCAGAGTCCTCCTACCCTCCAGCAGACTGACACATGCTCCCAGCTTGGTGCCATCTTCAAATTTACTGGTGGTGGACTCAATCCCCTCATCCAGATCATCAGTGAAGATATTAAACAGGACTGGCCCCAACACTGATCCCTGGGGGACCCAGCTAGTGACTGGCCACCAACTGGATGCAGCACCCTTCACCACCACTCTCTGGGCCCAGCCATCCAGCCAGTTCCTAACCCAGCAAAGAGTGCTCCTGTCCAAGCCACGTGCTGCCAGCTTTTCCAGGAGTATGCCGTGGGAGACAAAATAAATACATATTATTTAAATGTATACTCAAGATAGATCAATATAAAAAAATTCTGCAGTTTTTTGGGAATTTTTCTGCCTCTGCCTTATTTTGATTCTAACAATTATATGCTTTCAAGCTGTAATTTTTAAAAAATATTGTCATTACAAAAATTTGAATGAGTGATTGAATCTTTTACAAACTTTAATACTTCTGAACATGAAGAGCTAAAGACATTTATTAAAGTGAACCAGGTCTTCAGAATTTCACAGCTCAGTGTCGTACAACAAATTAGCTTAAGAGCTGAAGACTTGCCCCTAGACACAGTACACCTTCTGCTGTTTTTCACAACATGTTGTGATATTACTACGTGTTCTTCTAACTCAAAAAGTGTCATATTAGATAAATTTAACAGTTTGGCTACAAAATTCTGATTAATCTTTTTGAGAAAGGGAAATCACCTTTTCATGAAACATGACACCAACCTAAAGTATTAATCTTTAAAAACCAAAGTTATGTTTTAGCTGTCTGAAGTATCATTGTTTTAACAACTTACCGTGATTTAAAATCCTTTTTGTATCCTTCTTCTCAGTTTTTAATAAATGTACTTTTGCTCATGTTATTTTAGAATATTGTCTGTACTGTACAGTTCAACATTTTGTAGGGTATATAATTATGAATTATGACTTATGGTCTTGATAGAGATAGATTTCTGGATGCCCCCAAAATGGCTGGTACAAATTAGCACAAAATTGCCACAAGAGATCTGTATAAACTCTGCAGAATTAATAATTACTAGTTTAAAACTGTAGCACTGCCATACAGAGCTTTTGTGTATTTTCCCCACATACTGTCTTCAAAAGCATTTTGAACAACTATTTCCTGTTCTCTGGGGTTTTTTGTTTGTTTAGTTTGGTTTGCATTTGCTGATGATGCCCAGTATCTTATCTGATGATGGTCAGTTGATCATGAGTAAATGTCATTGATAAGATAGTGTCTCAGTTTCATGGATGCTATTCCAAATCCTTCATCTTCTTTAGATGAGACTTTTTTGTCAGTATATGTGCTTGTATGTGATTTGCCAAGATGTTCATCGGCCTTTAAAAAGTCCCCTTTTTTTCTTCTTCTTTTTTTTTTTTTTAATAGGCTTTCTGATTAAAGGAAATTTTGCAACTACTTATAAAAGAGCCTGGCTCTCGAAGACAAACTCGACATTTTTAAAGGTACCTGCTCTACTGAGAGGAAGGAACATTCAATGTATGTTCACACAAATATTGACAAATCATCTTGATCTGCCTGTCAGTACAATATTTTCAGAGATACATTTCTTAAAAAATATTTTTTCACCCCCCATAACTGGTACATTCATGCATCATGTCTTGCACTTTGCAAACTTTTTCAGTGTTATTGAAAATATATGTTCTCCGACCCTATGCTGAGCTACCATGTCTGGACATCACTGCTGCCTGCTGGGGTAAGCGCTGCCTGATTACTGATTACTTTCTCTGCTAGTGCACAGAAATTCTACTTGTACCAACCTTCTCGTATTCGTCTGCTACTGTGAATTTACACTTAGCAGAGCAGACATTTGGAAAACAGTGCTAACTTCTGTAGATTATTATCATTAATGATATTCCTCAGTTCTGCAGTTTGTATACAATACTTCTGGACAAACACTTAGAATGAGTGGAACTTACACCAACACACTTGAAAAAGGATGAATGTCTTCTTATTCTTAAATTGAAATCCTCATAGATGTTGTCAACACAGCTTATATTGCGAGTTCATTGATCTTGCCTTGAGAGCTTTGATTTGCTGGGGTGTTGAGGCAGAAGCATGGTGGGTTTTTTTAATTAACTGACATGGGAGTGCAATTGCGCACAGTGATTAGAACAACACAGCTATCATAGAATAAGGATCAAATTTTTGCTGAGAAATAGGTCCTAAATGAACTGTTGTTCTAACAGAGCACCTATCTCCTCATGGTAGTAAACTGTTTAGTTGTCAATACGATTTCCCCCTGCCTCTTCAAACTAACTTATGAGAACACCACTGAGTTTACTGTTTTGTGCATGCTCTCTTCCCTTGCAGTTCTGCTGATAAAATTCCTATAAATGTGGTTATTTTCCTGTACATTGAGCAGTATGAGGAAACTTGGATATTACATACTTTAAAAGGCTGTTTGGTGTTCTTAAAGCAAAAAAGAAGTCTAAGGATGGATGATTATTGGACCAAAGCTTCTAATTGCAATACTACCACCTTCTAACAAAAACGGCATGTTATCATGGGCATAATTCAAGGACAAGACAATTGTAGAACCCATAAAAAGATGAGGAATCAAGAAATACTTTAGCAAAATGTTTAATTAGGCAAGGAAACATCTATGGTTAAATAAATATATTAATACATAACTCTCAGAAAAAACAAATGCTAGCAACAGAAGAAGTTTAGACTAAATCATTATTTCTTTTGGGCCTAGATGCATATTTTGGATAGAATCTTGAGCACATATTTTAATATTTAATTGCTACAATTTGAAATGTATTTTATTCCCAAATAATATCCACTGAAACACTGTGATATTCAGGAGTTTTTCCCTTAATTCTCTAAAAGGGCACACTGTTCAGTTATCCCAAAAATATTTAGTTTTAAAAAACCATATTAATAAAAAATGCTATGTAGTTTGGTCACAAAGACACTTTAATGGTATGTGTCTTTAATGTGATTTGCTTGTCACAAAGTCATGTGTGAGTTTTCTGTGCAAAGTGGACAGGAAGTCACAACAAAGACGTACAAGTGAAAGATTAGATACTTGTTAGTAGGCTACATGCGTATAACTGTGTATGAGTGCTGTCTGAATCGGTTGGATTCTCTTAGTTAATGTGATTAAATAATGAGCTCTTCTCAACTGAATTCAACCTCAGTCATGACATTAAATCTTAATTTCCTGATAAGACAGACCTTGTTCTTAGTTTAAAGATAACTGCCTTCCTTGTGCCATACTTGTTTTCTGTGGAAAGCAAGGACATAGTCTGAGGAAGTTTTCCCTCTCCTGAGACCTAGAAGAGAAAAGTTTTACCTCCGCACTAATAGAGAGTGTCAAAAAGTGTTTATTACTTTCAAGTCTAGTATTTCATGGCTTTATAGGGTAAGAAATTGGAATTCAGTGCCATCCAGGGCAAGTCTCTGAGGACACTATCTATGAGGAATGGAAAATTTTTCATCAAACATGTAAGAGCACTATATAACTCACATATGGGAAGAATAGATACAAACACAGCATAGTTGATGTTGGAAGAGACGTCCAAAGTTCATCTGGTCCAACCTCTCTGTTCAAGTAAGGTTGCATAGAGCCAGTTGCCCAGGACCATGTCCAGACAACTTCTGAATATCTTCAAGGATGGAGACTCTTCAACATCTCTGGGCAACCTGTGGCAGTGCTTAGAGTGAAAAAGAAGTCCTGGTGCTCAGAGGGAACCTGTTGTGTTTCAGTCCGTGCCCCTTGACTCTGGTCCTGTCACTGAACGCGACTGAGAAGAGTCTTTACACTCCCAGCTATTCTCAAGTATTGATAAGAACCTCCAGAGTCTTCCCTTCTCCAGGCTGAACAGTCCCTGCTCATAAGAGAGATGCTTCAGTTCCTAAATCATGTTTGTGGCCCTTTGTTACACTCGCTCCAGTATGTTCATGGTTCTTATGTACTGGGAAGCCCAGAACTGGACAGAGCATTGCAGGTGTGGCCTCACCAGCACTGTTTAAAAGAGAAGGATCACCTACATCAATCTGTTGACAATCCTTTGCCTAATTCAGATGAGGACACCATTCCCCTTTCTTGCAGCAAGGACATATTGCTCTCTCATGTTTGACTGGTGTTCACCAGGAACCCCAGGGCAAAACTGGTTTCCAGATGTTCACCCTCCAACGTAAATTGGTAGATGAGGTTGTTTCTTCCTTGGTGCAGGACTTTGCACTTCCCCTGGTTGAACTTTGTGGTGTACTTGTCAGCCCATTTCTCCAGACTTTCAAGATGCCTCTGGATGACAGCGTGACCCTTTAGTGTATCAATCAATTCTTGCTGTTTTGTGTTATCAGTAAAATTGCAGGGAGTACGTTCTGCCCTATTATCCAGATCATTAATGAAGATGTTTAACAAGATCTTTGTAAAAGTTCTTCAGCTATATATGTTGTTATATATATGCTCTTCAACATATACCTAAAAGAATTCTCTATGCCAAATTTATGATAAATCCTGTCTGATGGAAGCATCTCATTAAATACTGTGAAAAAATATTTTCAGAATTTCTTAGAAATCTTTTGCATCAGAACTAATATTATTATGTGGACCATAATTTTCCAGTGATACCATTATTTTATTGCAATAATTCCAAAGCAATAGACTCCTACAAGTATAAGGTTGCTACTCACTTGCAGATAAGCCATTTACATGGTGCAGCCTCAGATTAACCATTAGAAGGTGAAAGTCCTTCCAAACAAACCCCACCTAATTGAAGTCTCAGATATACAGAGTTCATACCTAATAGTTCTATCTTATTAGCTTAGAAACTACTGGATGGTAATTTGAATAAATAGTATAGTTCTAGCCCAGAACACATCACATAAAAATGAATCTGAGTTTTCTAGTTTGATACTATCTTAATTTTTTTTTTAAATGCTTAGTAGATTGTGTGGAGAACGAAGACATTACCAGATTTACATCTTGCATAGCAAGCATTGCTGCTCTGACACAACAGACCATAGCAAGATAGATAATAGTTGTCTTGGCTTTACCTGCAGAAGGTTTGTGAAAAAACCATTTAGTTTTTTGTTTTATGTTTTCTTTCCTTTTTTTCCCTATGACATCTCAAACTGAAATGCTGCAAATCCCCTTTATCTTTAGTTTTGTTTGTATGTAGAGCATAAACCACATTTAACACATAATTATTTATTAGGTATTTGTTATAGTCATTTTATAAACCAGAATTACTTCCTCCCCTGCTGTTTTTTATATAGTCAGTGGATTCACCAGAGTGAGAGGCTGACTGGTACAGTAAATAGTAAGTGTGAATTTTTTCATCAAACTTTACTGTGTGTACCAAATTCATACTCCTAAAATTAAAAAAAAAGACATTTATTATTTTGAAAGGCACCTTGGTTAGAGATGAAAACCATTGAAGTTAATGATAAGAGACAGGGTGAGATCAGAAGAGATCAGAAATAGCTGATAAATAAAGTTAAATATGCAGACAGAAAAATTAGGATTCTGGAAATTTGATTAACTTAACAGGGAAAAGCCTAAACTCTGATATTGTTTTGTTAATTCCAGAGGAGGGTAATATCCATCATTATGCAGATAGCTGAAATTGTTAAAACATATTTGGTTTGTGTCTGAAAAGAAGCTGAATAGGCCTGTGGTTTTCTGAGTAGCCAGGTGGCAGTTATGTCCTAGGCAAAGCTGCTTCATGTCTCTTGCAGAATTTTCTTCCTTGCAATTCTTCCGTTTGTTGTTCAGACAATGCTGTTTCTTCAACCACAGGATAAACCAGATCAAGGAGATTACTTGGAGCTATCCGATGTGGAAAAAAAAATGCAGGGGGATTTTTCAGCTGGGTCATCTTCCGTATGCAATCCAAACTTTATTTTGTGTTTTCTGTCAAAATCAAGTTTACTGAAATACCATCTAGATAAGGGCATTTGGTTCAGGAAGGGTGTTTGACATCTTGTCAAGCATCTGACACCTTGTCAGACTATCACTGAAAAGCTATCAGAAATACATTCCTGGATCATCAGCATTAATTGTGTTACAACTAGTTGTCCATCCACTGGGACAATGTTTTTCATACTTCTGGTAAGTATGAAGGAAGTATCTGTGTGAGGAAACTAGGAAGCAGACAAAAATATCTGTTTCAGAAAAACCTCTTGGCAGATTGGTGGGGAGGGGAGGATTCATCACCATACATTAAAAGGACTTCAAGTGAGAGAGACCAAGAAAATTCTTTTCAGCTCTTCAATAAGGCCTTCATTTTGACTATGCACAGTCCCTGTAGAATGCATCAAATACAGTAACAGTGACCTGATAAATCAAATATGATAAGCTTGCAAATATAACCTAATGGAGCATCAGTGAATTTGCAGAAGGACCTGTTTTTATATGTTGTCAGTGGTCTGGAAGCAGACAAGATTATTGCTCATATAGTGTGTAGATGAAATAAAAATGCTGAAGTGCTAAATGACAATTTTTCGATTTTTTTCTTGACTGATTTTTTGAGTTTTTTTGAGATCTCAACTATGTCATCATTGCAGAGCTGCAAATTTTTGAAAATTATAGTAGAAAGAAATCATGCTGGATTTTATGTAATTTAGTATTTACTTTTTTTGGGATACACTGGCAAGATTTTTGATCTATAACTATGGAAAATTTTAATACAGTTACAGAGATGTTACCAGTTTTTGTATGAAGACAGAGGACGCTGTTACTTCAATATTGTTTATTTATTGATTGTCTGATACTTTGAAGAATAGCACAGCAACCGTTCATGGTTTCAGAAGAGTTATTGGAAAGATCTGAAGCCTGAGAACTAACTTATTGAGAGACACAAGAAAAATCTGGTCACATTAATCTTTGTAGAAAAATAAGAATAGGGTTTTTTTGCACAATCTCTAGCAACTATAGAAGTAGAACACTAGTGCTAGAGGCCCTCTTAATCTAGCAACGCGTTTCAAGAATGGTGAAGAGAGAAAGCTAGAAAAATTTGTATCAAAAATGAGACATTTTCTTTTAACAGCATGTGTTACTGATGTTGAACAAGCCACCCAGATGATAGGGTAGATTCTTCATGCACCTGAATTGTTTAGTTCTAAATTACATGTGTTTCTAAATAATAAACATCAGCTAGAGAAAAAGCTATAGGACAAAAAAATACTTGATGAAATTCATTGTCCTGTATAGAAGAGATAAAATCGACATTCTGAACTTTAAAATATTAGTTTGTGTTCTTGAGTTTGAAGACTCATCTTTTGAATACTCACGAGCAGGTTTGGTTTTTTAGTTTTTTTTTTTTTTTAGGCTACTGAAAGCAAGTTCAGACTACCTTAAGGGCTAAATGAATACCACATGCTGTCTTAGATCCTAACACGTTTTCACTTCTGAAGAATAAACAATAAATGGGCATTAGCCTTAAAATTTATTTTTTTAAACTGTCTGTCAC
The DNA here is from genome assembly GCA_013397175.1 of Platysteira castanea. Taxonomy (NCBI): domain Eukaryota; kingdom Metazoa; phylum Chordata; class Aves; order Passeriformes; genus Platysteira; species Platysteira castanea. The sequence continues at coordinate 241,976 of VYXC01002710.1, read as the reverse complement.
ATAGCTCTCTGTGTTCTTTGAACAAAGGGAATTCAGTGAGTTAGATTTCAAAAGAACTCAAAGAAATGACACCTCAAAGAAATGGCCAAATAACTTGGAACTTTCTCTCTTTTTCTCTCTTTTTCTCTCTCTCAAAATTTCTTGCTGAGGGATGTTTGTGACACAGTTTTTTGAATAAATAGCCAAACTTCTCCCTAGAAAACAACTGAGGTAATTCGAATTTTAAGAAACTCTGTATTGTTGAGGTCCCAGGTTCAAAGAGAAAACCTGGGAAGTCATAGAAATTATGTCTACCCTTTGTCCAAAATATTGATTATTGAACTTAGCAAAACAGTCTGACAGTAATTTCTCGTTGTCTTTAAACTTGTTTTCTTCTCTAAATTGCATACAAATCAGGCCTCTGGGATAGCTAATTTGATGGTTAGTTGAGTTTCCTTTAATATTGTCCTTTTAAGCAAGAACTCAGTGTTTTACTATGAAGCTGTGAAATGGCAAAAGTTTTAGCAAAGATATGGCATTTACATATTTGGTTAATAGTTTCACTTTTATGTTTACTAAATAATGAAACAGAATACATGTTTTAAAGAAAAATAATATCTGGAATAATAAAACCAGTTCTTCTGAATATTTAATCACTGAAGATTTAGAAGAATAATTATTATTGCTTATCTAAGGAGTGCACAACTGGGACACTCAAAGTCTTATTTACATTCATAGTAACTGAAGAGTTTGATTAGGAGCAAGGTTAAATGTGACAATGAAATACCCTCAACTGTACTTATATATGTTTTGTTGCTATATGACTGGACATGTTTTTAACTACCAAACCAGTAAAATTGAACAACACTGACATCCTGATAACTGAACTCCTCTAGTAACACCAAACGTTTGAAAATGGTTGACCAGCTGACAGAAGATGTCTTTATCACAGAGGGATCCTAAAAAACCTCCTAAGAAGCAGGCTTTCCCAAAGAATACTACAAACAGTATGTCAAAAAATTCAAAAGCTTAAGGATTATCTTCAGAAGGCAATTTATTTAGTTTTATTTTTTTAAACCAGAAGTCAGCATTGTGATTTTTAAGCATATTTAATTAATGGTTTATTTTATGTATTGTACATATCAGAATATATCCTGTACTTTTAAAAGATTTCTGAGAAGGAGAACGTTGCATTTCAAGTTCAGTCTGATTTGGCAGATACCAATCCAAGAGTGGATATCTTATATAAAATTTATGCACTTGAATTTTTAAAAAAAGAGAAGTAAAAACATCGCATAATCACAGAAATTAATTAGCCCAACCAGAATTAAATAAAATTAATCAAGTAGTTATATAGACTTTTTGGAGTCAGAATAATAGTGCTATTATCTAATTGTGTCTTTGCAGATAATGAAGATATAAGTCTGCTTTTTAGGCTCACAAATGAGAAATTTCTTTTACATATAAATTTAATAAATCTTTCCAAATATACTGTTCACTGAAAATAAAATACAAATCACAAGTAGGGACATGTTCAACATTTGAAATCTGGAAATAGAGCTATAATTTATGTTTGCTAAATGATAGATAACTGAATCAGGACATCTGGTATAATGTACAATAATTTCTAATATAAAACATGAGCTTGTGATGTTGAAAAATCAATACAATGAAAAATCCTCCAGAGCTGAAGAATGTGAGTAGATCATACAGGAACAAAAAGCTGAAGCTACTAATATACTTGGCCAACAGAAAAAAAAAGTCTGTTCTTGAAATTGAAAAACTAGACCAGACCTTGCAGTGACTGCATCTGGATGTAATAGCTTCCTAGCAGAAACACAAAGTGGAACTTGCTTAGCTGGAACAGCAGATAACACAGCCTGAAAGAGACCTTACAGATGTCAGGAACTTTATAGTCAAAAAGATCAGGTATGCTTTTGCTATGAGAATGAGCAAAACAGCTATCTCTTTAGAAATCCCATTGCAAATGTGAAGGAGCTGTGCTTGCACTACCTCATACACATTTGTTATGAATTCTGCAGAAAAAATATTTTATCATTAATTTTGTAAGTATATATTTCTCTGGGTTTTGTCTCTAAATTCAAGATATGTTAGTTTGTGATAGCAATGTTGAGAAAATGCATACTGATAAAAATAAAATGAGCGCAGTAATATGATTACTTCTGTTATATTTGCAGGTTTTTTTAATAAATTTATTTGACAGTTTTACCTGTAAAACCCACTCATATACATTTGCAATGTCAGAAATCTACCGTCTTACCTTTTCTTGGGATAAAATGTACATAGGCCTAGGAGTTTTATTTACTCTTTTCACTTTTCTCTCTGGATGCTTCCTGCACAGAAAATGTTCATAAGATAGAAAGATTTGGGCTTTATTAGTAGGATGCTATCTCTATGAATAAACTACACAATGAGCAGAAATGATTTCTACTTATTTGGGAACTTTGTCAAATACCTAATTTCAATTAACAGTGACAGCATTTAGGATACTCTGATTGTTTGTATTGTTAATATTTTGTTTTGGTTTTTTTTACTAGTATACTGAAAACAATAAAAATCAACAAACCGTTAATTTTTGATTGGGTTTCTGAAAGAGATATACAAGGTATAAGACATCTGCAGACAGCTTAGAAATCAGCTAATGAGGAAGTAGTGTTGATTGTTTAATTTCTAATCTTTCGTTAAACAAAAAGAACAACAGAAGTGAATTAACTTTCCAACAATCTTTTCCTTGTAATTAGAATCTTCTTATTATTTACCAAATAAACAGAAAGAAAGGGAAACATTACTGCGGCAGGATATTATACCCTGTCTGTTTTGCACACCTGAAAAAATATGTTAATACAAATAATTGTTGTCATGTTAGCATCACTGGTTTCAAGCTGTCTGAAACAATTTTACATTCTCAATAAGGAATATTTAACATTTGAACCAAAAACAGTACAGCACGAATAATTAAAGGCTTAAGTTAAATACATAGACAGTCATTTAAATTTAGATCTGCAATAACATTTACTATTATTCTCTAAGGCTTTGACTGTGCTTGACAGAAACAAAGTACTCTGGGATTAATTTCAAGAAATGGTGCCAACTGTGCGCAATTTGCTGTAATTAAGACATGAAAGAGTACTAAATATTCAGATTAAAAGAAGCATGATGGAGCATGATAGAGAATCAAGGTGTGGCATCAAGCCAATAAAGCACAGTCAGTCATGAATGCTCAACAGTGATTGATATGAAACTTATACCTATAAACTTGTAACATGTACTTAAAACTGTGCAGATAAAAATTAAAATCATGGCACCGCGTCTTAAGGAGAAGGGCTCTTCAAAATCCCGAGTCCGAAATGTGTGTGACATCTTCAAACAATAATAAAACAGAGCCTAATAATGTATTTTTACACAAGTAAGATGTTTAAAGAATGAAGGGGGAGAAGGTGGCATGGTAATTTTTTTGCTTTGGAATATCCCTATGCTTTGGGATATCCCTGTGGGTACATCAACCTACAGCACTGGCCAGAGTGCCAAATGAAAGAGGTCTGTAGCAGTTGGAATCAAGAGATTAAGTACCCCCCTCCTTTTTTTTTTTTTTTTGTATTCATCAAACATTTTCCCTTTTTTTTAAAGGAAAAGTATTAATTTAGATCAAACTGCATTTCCCATTTTTCTCTCAGAATTAGATGGAATATTTCTTTTTGCCTTTGAACTTATACGTATTGATTAATGATGTATTTATTGTAATACTGAATCTTTTCTTCAACAGACTTTTTAAAATTAAAGTCCTTGTAACTTTTTGATCCTAGAGGAGATGTGGGTACTTGACCCAATTGCTAATGAGGTGCTGTATAATCTCATGTATCCTATAGCTCAAAATAGCAGGATGCAGTAGAAAAAGTACATCATAAAAGGCCCTCTTGGAATGCTTTTTGTCTTCACAGGCAATACGCAAAAGAGATGACCTTCTGAGAAAGTAGGAAGCCGATTTCCTGCAGGAGAGGGAAGGTATCAAAGCAAAAGTGGCTGAGGTGCAGCACCTTGACAGTGTGGTCAAGAAACTGAAAGCCAGTATCCAGGACACACAGAAAGAAAAGAATCAGACAGAGACAGAAACCACCATACTGAGAACTGAGATTCAGCAGCTAAATCAGTAACTGCAGGGTGTGCATAAGCAGTGCAGAAAGACAGGTAATAATGTACAAAACCAGTAATATTACAGAAATATGAATTTTGTACGGTCTAATGGAATAGAATTTTCAATCATATGGGCATACGATTGTTGCAATCAAATGAATATAAAAGGTTCCCTGTTCGGCTCTAGGTTAAATTTACAGATACAGACTGTGACTTCATCAAAACAAAATAAACACAAGTGATTTTTTTTTGGTAGTTCTATTTCTGTTCTATAATCTTTGTATTAATTTGGTGAAACATCTATTTCTGTCCCAGACTTGTTCATTCATTGGCAATGCAAAATGTAATTTGACCTTAACAAATTTGATATAATTCTTAATATTTCTGGTGACTTTTTAAACCACTATGATTAATCTCTGTGTAGATAAGTTAACAACTTTAGCAGTAGTGAATTAATGAATATGGATTTTTTTAAAAGAGAGTAGTGTACACAAAAACAAAACAAGATGGAAAAAGCAAGGAATAGTTTAATTATGGGCAATAAACTGCTTTAAATAATTTTTGGTTGGTACTTTTGGCTTTCACACTGAACATGTGTGCTAGAACTAGTTTTCAAAATAGGCAAATGCAACAAGGAAATTGCATTATTAATATTTTGAAGTCACAGTATAGTAGAGCTTGAAATATACTACTTTTACCAAATAAAATATTAATGAAGTCATTTGGAACATAATAGACAGCCTGTGTCAACCCCTTAATTTTCTCTTCCACTATTCACAACATTGCCAGATACGTGTTTCTGGATAAAACCCCCTAGAGGTCTGCTGCAAATTCTTTTTCAATACAACCAGATCATTGCAGATAATTGTATTACACAGGGTATTGATCCAAAATCGTTGTGCACCGGAAACATCTGAAAAAACATGATTATAGCTTTCTGTTTATTGTTCGTACATCATATAAGCAGGCTTTTGTGTGAATCACCTGTAAGAAAGGCAAGGTGGAAACATCAGAGAAATTACCTCTTTACAAGAATCTATTGATCACTTTAAATCAAAGAAGTATGTTTGACATAAGATTACCTGCCAGTTTGAACATTAGGTACACTATGTTATAGCCTGGGGCAGTTGTAAGTCTGACAAAGGGATTGTAAATAAAGCATGCAGCTGCTAGCGCCTCTGGCTTGGGATCAACCAAGGCTCAAGTCCAAGGCATAGGTAAACCTAAAATAATTTAACCCTTTTTTACCAGGACACGTTGTGAGTTAACCTGACTATTAAAAGTAGTGACTAAATCACCTTTTGTATGCTTAAATAGTTGTGCAATTACAAAAAATACGCAGTTGGATCTGTTTACCAATCAAAGCAGATAGAAATAAAATGAATTTTGGAAGGTAATTCCACCTCCACACAACAGATCACAGTTCTAAACTACTTTTAAGAACTTCTAAAGCGTCGTGAAAAATCTGCTTCTGGATAATACAGGCAATGCTGTCTCACAAAATTGACAGGGACTTAATAAGTTCTAAAATTTAAATAAATTTCATTTCTTATAGAAAGGATTGTCTTCTGGACAAAAAAATTTGAACAGATCAACAACTGAAAACCCTTTAATGGCAGAGGTTTATATTACATGTGAAATACTTGCCCTTCTTTTGATTTCAAATCCAGATCGAATACTAGGAGCCCACAGATAAATAATTCTATTCAAATAAGTAGTCATATTGGTTCCAGTGAGATCATTTACCACACAAAAGTTATTCACAAATGTATTGCAGAAATGGGTCCAAAATGCACTGACAAATAGAATTTTTTATATATTATAATTCTTATTAAATGATGACAGCTTAGGCTTGACTTTACCAGTATTGCTCATTTTTTAGATATGAAAGAAAAATTGGTTGTAAATTGTTTTTTAAGCTGTACATTTTTTAAAACACGTGTTGACACTAATAACTGTTTAACTCATTAGTTCACAGAGATTCAGATTTCCTTGATATTCAGTAAAGATGAGCTGTGGGTGATATCTACTGCTTGTTAGACACTTAGCTGTTAACGTTAGCTGTGTACCTTTATGAGGCACAAATTTTAGCAGTTTATATACAGTTCTTTTACCCATGGAAATGGTGACTGTTGTTGTGTTTTGTGAGAAGTCAGGTTATGTTCCTGTCAATTAGAAAAGAACAAAGCAATTTTTTTATATAAGGAAATTGATCTTCTGAATATTCTGAATACATAAAGGAAGATACGATAGCTGAATTTAGATCCTGTGCATGTGGTGAACATTGTCAGACATTAAAGACAATAAATGCAGAATCATGTTAGCAGAGCACAAATGTTTTTCTTTAAGGGATTCTATCAATCTAAGCCTGGAAAATACTGTTTTCTGACTTCATTGAAGTCTGGTGTATTATCATTCTTTAATATTGTATTAGAGCACATTAAAAAAAGGGGCTTTAATTTATGATCACGTAAATGCCTCTGTCATTATACTTATTGAGCTGCTATCACTAAAAGATTCCTAATTTCTTAGATTTTTCTGATGTCAAATTTCAAAATAATTTGAATACTGCATAGTATAGGAATTGCGTGCTATAAAATGGTTGTTGTGAAGCACTTGTATTAATGCTTAGTTTTATTCAACGATATCCTAGAACTGTTAACTACATGTGCCTATATGTCTGAAGCCGTATATTTATGAAAGAGTATAAAAAACAAATACATGTGTGTGGATTTGTGTCTGTGCAGGAACACATACACCTGCACACTAACACAAACTCGTGTCTGCACATACTAAGGGCTAAATATTTAAATTAAAGCCTATGTACATATATCTTTTAGGAAAATGGTCAACAAAGAACAAAGGAAAAATGTCTTTGTCTTAAATCACTTATTTTTCTGAGAGCTGGCAGTGCACGGCTATGGTTTCTTTTGGTCTAAGGAAAGATTGCCATCTATTGGATGACCTTGGAAAAGAACGGGTTTTTACTACGTATGTGCTCTCTAATTCATGAAAAAATACAATGAACTTGAAGAATTAAGCTTAAATTGTACATGTTACTATTGTTAAATGGTATAAAAGCTCCTTTATTTTCAAAACTGTGATTTTGAATTCTAGATTGGCTTATGCTGCAAAATACAAATGCAATGGGTGTTTGCTTTAGAATGAACTAAATACTGGATGTGCGTGTGTACAGTAAGCTCTGGTAGCAGTTTAAATGTTTGCAGATTATTGAATCCAAGTTTCTTTATTTAAGTTTACTGTAATACAATGAAAGAGACTTAAGCCATCTATTAGTATATTTATAATATATTTTCCTCTCAAGATTTGGGAATGGAATGATGATCTCCTGAAAACAGTATTTGTCCAGCTCTTACAGAGGGTTGCACTGCATTGCATTTAAAACAAAAATATCATTCGGCTTGAGCTTAAAATGTAATGCTTTCTTTTTTTTTTTTTTTAACTTACAGCCCAAGAACTTGCCAGTCAAGATGAAAAACTTCTTCTAATGGAATCCAGCTTGAAAGCAACTCAAGAGCAGCTAAGTGAGCAAATAGCAGAAACAGTTCGCCAAGAACAGAACAGTAGAAAATCACAGACGGAGCAATGAAGACCCTGAGAAAACATATTCTAACTTCTGAAGAAGAAATTAGTGATTACAAGTGAGTTACTTCTTTTCCAGTATTTGAGAAACAGAAGAAATTAAAGTCAGCAGTAAATCCTTTTAATATGTACTGTATTAATCATTTCTCTCAGGTAAGATGTAGTGTAACTGTGTTCTGTAACTCTATTGAATAAACAATTAAATCTAAATGATTGATTGATGTATGTTTTAAGATATGTTCTGCACTTAAAAAATTGAGTGTTGAAAAATACAATTATTAGGAGTCTGGTTTATTTTAAAAATGAATATTCAGTAGTGTTGAAGTAGAATAGTAAGTGTAATTGTTTATTACCTATCTGTTAATGGTATTCTCATCTTCCTCTTTTTAGAGACCAAAGGTTACATATGGGTCTTATTGTCTTTCTTTTTTTGTTAGAGAAGCTGCCTCTAAGCAAGAGGCTACCAAATTAAAGGAAATTTTGTGTTTGAACTTTTAGTCACAATAGCAAGGCATATATGAAGTTGCTAACATAATCAAAAAAACCCCAAACTGTATACTTTAGAAGAGTTTACACTGAAAAAAGTACTTTTGATCTAATCAGTCAAATTTAATATTTATTAGATTGAAGGCTAACTCTTAGAATTTAATCAAAAAGTAATAATGTTCAAAAATTAGATTTTATCGTTTAGCTTAACATTAACTATATTTTATATTGCGCCACAAAGTGATTCATTATTTAGAGTTCTTGAGATTTAGATTATGGTAAAAATTACTCACTTCAGCTGATTCTTTTTCATGCAGTCATTCTCTTATTAAAGTTATGTTACATTAAGCAATCCCTACATATACAGACTGAATTTCAAACTGTTTTGAAATAGCACAGAGCATGATGAACACTTTATACAACATAATTTGGCTGCAAAAAGAAAGTCTGTTCATTTGGACGTGGACTGAACATTTGGAGCTAAATATTTTATCTCAAATTTGTGGCAAGCATCAAATATTACCTCAGCAAATCTTCTCTGAGGAAGACTTGTTAAATTCAGATGCAACAAACATCATGCATCTAAAGTAAAATATTATGTATGCCCAGTGTAAATAACTTTTAGGCTGGAACTTCATCCGTTCTGCAGCTCAAATGTTTTAAGTTAATTTTTATGCTGAAGACTGGGAAAAGCTTCGTGGAAGAAACACTGTCTTTAGTAATGTGTCTTCATTTCTTTAAATAAAATAGCTTGGTGGTTTTCAACCTGTAGTCATATCTCTAAAGACATTACTAGTACTTCTCTAGAGAGAACACTGTCACTGATTTACTTTCCTGACACAATTTGAATCTTTTGCCATAGTGTGTTTTCTTAACCATTTAAGGTTTTTCCTCAGTTTACAAAATGCCATTTTATGCCAAATCTTGTAGATATTTCTTTGCAAATAAAAAAGGATACAAACTTCTAGGACTACTGATTGTGGTGACTTAGAGTGAGACGGAAGGGGGAGGGGGGGAAGTGGAATTGAAACTCCCAGCTGTAACTGATTGATTGTGTCATGAAATACAGCTTTTGAGAGAGCAGGAATTTTGCAAAAGTTCACTGAAATGAGTTTCACTAATGTTGAAATACAAGGCCGAATGATAATCATTAAAAGATTTTTTTCAGAAGGACTTTTTAATACATTTTTTTTACACTTTATATGAACAAATAAGACTTGAATGAATCTCTTCACATGCAAAAATTATTAACTAACCGACCTTTTTCTGTTCTGTTTTCTACACTTGTTTAGTGATTTTTGAAGTTTGTTACTTCAGCACGTGAGCATAATAAACTTTGAGTAAAGGAAATATTTTCTTAGCTCTATAGATTATCAAAATTATTTTTTATTTAATCTTATGTAAAATTTTGACTTTAATTTTTGATACCACTGCTTTTTAAAAGTAATATGACTCGTTGTTGTGGGATCACAGTAAGCAAATATCTGCTGAATCTGGAAAATTGAAACCGCAAATTCAAAACAATAGGTTTAATAATAAGTTTTTGATAAATCTAAAAAATGAACAACGAAGTCATTTAAATATTGACATTTAAATCAACATCTTACTCTGTACCCGAAAACAGTAATGCTGTTCCAGCCAGGGTCTGCTCTGTTCTGTTCCTTGGGAGACAGAAAGAACAATGGATCTCAGTCCCCTGGGTTTTTGGGACAGGGAATGTCATAAGGGTTATATTTAGTCAGTATGAAGGGTACGGCGTGTGTTGTAAAGTAGCATCCCTTTGGTGCTGACTTATTCAAAGTCATACAGTCTGGACTTTTCCTACCTTCCTTCTTAGTGAATCTGACAAATGCAGCTGGTATCAAGGCAGGAGAACAGGACCATACAAAGAAAAATGCAGTGCAGCATAAATTGGTCACTTAAAACTACACTGAGACCTGAGATTCTGCTATAGCTGTTCTGAGGCCTTTGAGGTGAAAGGTCCATTTCTGTATGCTTTTATTTCCTTGTTGTGAAGTCCTTGTTATAAGTTATTTTTCATGGAAGTGGTGAAAAAAGGGAATGGTTGACTAGGATTTAAAAACAATAAAAAGTCCCTTATATTCATTAATTTACCAGAATAAAAATATTAATTTTAAATCAGAGTAAAAATACTTTCTGCTAATTTCACAAGGTGCTCAAAATACATTTATTTCATAGGGAAACAACTGAAAGTTTTTAGAAGTCACAGGCTTTGTTTGTTGTGTACTTATCCTGGATGAAATAAACCTAAGGTAACACAACCCCAGTCCCACTCCCCAGCCCTCCACCCTACTTGCCTCCCCCCCAATATAAGCCTGTTACACCTGAAAGATTTGTTCAGAATGTCCAGTGGGAACCTGGAAATCGTAATAATTTGTAGTATCGATTGTGTGAAGCTATGCAGCTGGGGCCTCTAGTGAATAGACAGGAATAGACATTTTATTGATTAACTTTTACAGTCATATTTTCAGGACTCTGCTGCAACATAATTTTCACTTCCCAGCTTTGTGCTGCTGCATCATGAAACTTGGATTCTTCTCTCTTAACATTTACCCACCTGAGAGAAACAGTACAGACTTGTCTTTTTTAAGCTGTGCTCTGCAGAAATGCATAATATTTGGTGTAGTGAATTCCTTTAAATTTCTCCTCTTCTGTCACGATAAAATGAAAAATCTTCACAAGTGATGATAGCAAGTATAGAATAAGTTGCACATCCTTCCTAACCCCCCACTAGATGCTATTTGTAACATCTTCTAGTAATTCTATTCCTCCTTTTCATTTTCATTCTTATTTTCTAAATGGATAAGATTCTGGAAAAAGCAACCCCCCTCTTTACATCCACAAATTCTAGAAGTACTTAAAAGGAAAACCAGAACAGCCCCATAATGAAATAGATGGTTTTTTTAGTTAGTGAATTTTTAAAAGGAGAAGACAAAATGTTCACTTGAAAATCTGAAAGGAATTATAAGTAAAATCTGATTCATTTTTAGAAGTGATATTCTGCATTAACTAAAATTGCTTATAAGATTACTGAGAGGACCAGATTTCAGTACAGCTACTAATAATTTAAAAAATATATGTAGGCGTACTGAAGTCTTATACAGACAAACCATAAAAAACCTTTTTTTTTTTTTTTTTTCATTTCTGGTACTATTAATTTCCAGAAAAGAACAAAAATGGCATTGTGCCATTGTGCAAAGGACTGTTGCATATTTGCTGGTTTCTTTAGTACGGGTTACTTTCTACATTAGATGCCTAAGCCATTTCTCTTTCATGCACTTGGAAAATTACCAGTGAAAATCTCCATCCACTTTTATTCATTTACTGACTATTTATTATTAGTTATTTTATGTGCTTACTTTCATGTGAACCATGTTTTTGACATAAGTTTAATAATGACTTATAGGTTAAATATTCACCACCCCATCATCACTGGTCCTAATATGATTTAAACATCTGTCACCCCACAACTTTTTCTATGCTATGTTGCTATTAACATCTTCTAATTATAACAATGCTTAAGATATTCGTGGTCATGTTTCCTTTTGTCCTTCCCCTCTCATCAGAGACATGATGGTGTGCACCATATGGAGCTACAACTGAGCCAGAAACTCTCCCATCCATCACAAAAGGTTCACTCTGTTTACCATTGTCAAACTTATGATTGAATAATTCCTGTTTTGTTTTAAAAAATCAGGAAAAGTATGGAGGACTTAAAGGTAAGGATAACAGCATCAAAGAAAGAGGATAAATAGCTTCTTCCTCAAGACCTCAATGTCCACTGGTCCTGGAATAATTAGAAATAGTCTCAATCAGGTGAACTAGACAATTTGAAGAAGTGGGTAAGTTTCTTCCTATGCAGAGAAAATTAATGTATTATTTAGCAAACTGAGTAATAACAGTATCAGATTTTAATGGCATCCTAGGCCCCAATCTTTCAAACATGTGAATGCAAGTCACGTTTCACAGTTTTGTGAAACCAATTACCCTATAAGCATGTGAAAAGCTGTTCACAAGTTTGCAATATTGAAGATGAAAACTGTTTTAAGGATCACTCATGATTTTGTTTTGTAGTTGTGATGCTTTATTATAAAAGTAGTGAATTATGATGTAAGGATTACAGGAAATTAGTGAAATGTCTGACAGTATTTTAATTTTGATTAATTTAATGGAAGTCCAAATTAGTGTTTGTGTGCATGACTTAGTTAAAGAAAGGCGAAATGAACATATGTGGGGAAGTTAAATATCATCAAAGTAGTATTTCAATAATTTTTTTATGTTCTAGGTAGATAATCCCTTAAATACTTAGGACTCAGTGCATAGCATGTTAACAGAATTTCTAGATTTTCTATTTAGTTTCTTTCTCCTTTTCTATTTTGACACATACATGCTAAGGATTCTTCTTATGTTGTGGTAACCTTTTCATTATGAATTAGGCAAGGTAAATTATTAAACTTTTAAGAACTAAAAAGCTTGAAATATTTAAATGTTTATTAAATAAATTAGATACAAAATATAACAAAAAGTTTCTTAGAGCATTTTTTACACTGCACAAAATCAGGACTAGCTATAGTTCCCAAATTTAATCAGAGAATTCTAAGGTTTATTGTGACATAGCTGAAGGCTGCTTGACTTCAGTATTTATCTTTTTCTCTATGAGAAACTGCAGATCTGAAATATTTTAATAAGCTTGTGCCATTTAGTTTGATTTTTAATTTCTAACTGTTACTTGAAAAAGTAAGACATTAAGTAAACAAAAATTTGTGTTTATTGAATTTCACATTATATATGACACAAATATTAAAAAAAAATATTATCTGTTCAGGTATAGGATATGATTCTATACATTTGTGTCTTCCCAGACACTATAGTTATGACTGAGAAAAGCTGAATTGATTGCAATGGAAATCTACCTGACAGTAAGTATTTGCAGTGGCAGACAAAATTATTTAAGAAAAGAGAACATAAAATTAAGAAAGACAGATGGGCTCATAAGAGTGAAATACAAATAGTCTGAATCAGGATTGATTTCAACATAATGTGGTGGAGGAATCCCCACTTATTGATCAACTTTAAAGCCCATGCAAAGCACTTAAAAAGATAAAGTAAGCAAGGTCAGATAATCAAAGCATTTAAATAGTAAAAACAGCAACTGCCACTGTAGACTGCTAAAATAAATCTATAATACAAATTGCTTTAGCAAAAAGTGGATGAGCAGCTGATCTTCCTATTGAACTTTTATACTGTTCAGTGACCACACTGGGGAGAGAATTGGAAGAAATGCCTTGAAGATCAATATTGAGTGAGATGTAGCAGGGATTCATTCTGAACATGAAAGAATTACAAGTATGAGAGCAGAGATCCTGAGGAAATGTCATCAAGAAAGGACCATTCTTTTTAAATATCACACATATTATATGAGCACAGTATTTGTTGATATCCTGTTATGATCTTTGGGCATTCAAAGCTCCTTAAATCAGAAATTTACTTATGGCAAAATATAAAAATAGGAAAAAAGAACTAATTATTTTAATGAAATTACTTCTAAAAATTTATTAACCTCTGTTTTCAAAGCAAAGGGAATTTTAATCACCTTAATTAGTACAGTGTTCAGTTGAGGCTGCTAATTTCCAGCCATATGTATTTCAAGTTTTTTCTGAATAGGAATGATGAACCAAAATATTGTAATTTTTCTCTTTTTTTTGATTTTTTTTGGTTTTTTCGAAGATCAACATGCACCTGTAATTAACATGCTTAATATAAGTGCTATTTCTTCAGATCTATTCCATATATCATTTTCAGAGATATTTTAAATATTCTGTAGGAACTACAATGCTCTAATACCACTGCTTCAAATTTCAATTTCTCCTAAACCTGTGTAGGCTTTTCATTTTTAAATAGATGTTAAAAATATACCATAACTTTCATTTATATATTAATTTTTCCAGCACTATTCAAAGAGCGCTTGTGAGAAAGAAATACTAGATGTGGAAGTACTACAGTAGCTCATTGTTTCAAACACGTTGTTTTCGTTCACTGTTTTATTATATCATTGTATGAGAAATACTGCATTTTCATGGACATATTACCCCTTTAAAATGAAGAATCCTTTTTTCTTTATTTTTGACTAGAATCTTCTTTTACTTTCAGGCTCATTGCCCTACCTATAAAAATGGTGTTATTGCTAGAAATTAATAATTCAAGGTGTGAAGATATTTGCATTTTAAACAATAAAAATGGAGCACTAAAACTAGAGGGTTTCAAGGATATAGGAAATATTTTTAAAAAACCCAACAAGTAAAGAGAGCATTTGTGTTCTTTTTGAAGATCATTTTTGTCAAAATACATTAGAGTAACTGATTCCCGCATTCATGAAGTTTCTTTGCTGTGGTAACTGTACCATCCACCCTCTTGTAACACATAATTATTTACAACTACTATTGGCTCCATTTTTGCTGTATGAATTGCTGATTACAGCAATTTCAATGGTAAAATTGTGAAAAACTATATTCATAATTGTCAAAGAAAGGTCAGCTTACTTGCATTCATTAGGAACTTGGAGGGCCATATACTACATGCTTTTCCTTTGGGATTCTTATGGTTATTGATTTGTATACAGCTGTAGGAAAAATTAATTAGAATTATATTCCACTTAACACTGGAGGCTGTATATTAATAACAACAAAGTTATACATAAAAAAAAAATTAGAACCGGCAAATTAAATAGTTGTCATTTTTAAAAACTAAAGTTTTTATATTTAACTTTTTAAAAATAAGCTCTTTTGTATAGTCTGACTACTTTTATTTGCACAAAAATGCATACGCACTTATATTAATGGGGAGTATTCAAAACTCTCTATTTAGTAGTGGTCTTTAAAGATGCTTATAAACCAAGACAATATTAATCATATACTTAACCTCCCTTATATAGTGAATTTTTCTTATATAACTGTATAATTACTACTCCCAAAATGTAATTTAAGCATATGAATAATCCTGTCCTAAAGAATGATCTTATGTTTGTACTCTAGTTATTAAAGACCTTTCAAGACCAAGAGCTATATAAAATCATAAGGAAATGTTACAGCCATCCTTGACTGCTAGCTATTTAGGTATAAAAAAATATGGCTAATGTCTTCAAAAAAAGTCTACATGGGTGACATACCAACAATGTGGGGTCAGGTAAAACATTGTCAAACTGTGACAAACGTTTGTCTAAAGGGAGAGAAAAGTAGAGAACTTCAGATTTACAGATAGCAGTGATGTTCAGGTGGTATGCATTTGAAACCTTGTTTGTATTACATTGATAAATACCGTAGATGATTAGTGCATATTTCTGTGAACTTTTAACACCTTAAATGGATTAAAATGTCTTATTTTGATCATATCCATACTGTTCATTAAGATAAGATTAGGTCCTTAAAAAATGTTTGGCTTATTTCCATTACATTCAAAAATGTTTAAAGTAGAAAATGTAGAATACAGTTTTCCATAGTGTGCATATATAACACATGTTTGAGATTAATCAAGTCATAGTCACCTCTAATTAACAGCAGGGAGCAATTCCAATATGGGACAGGGCCAGATGACTAAGAAATGAAGCATATATTTAGAAGACACAGCATACTAAGAAAAGAAAAATAGATTATGACTTATGACTTAAAAATACTGAAAAGTTTTTAAACCTGTGGTTCTGTGCATGTGGTTTAAACATTTTACTTTGCTTTTTTTTTTAGCTGGGCCAAAAATTTTCAGAGCCCTGCAGTTTTGTAGGTAAACAGAGTTTTCTTTCAAAGTTAATGTTTTTCATTCTCCATAATTAACAGATTTTTAAAAAACGCCGACCTTTGCAATTTCAGATGAGCAGCTTTTCTTTCAAATTCTGAAAATGTCTGATTTGTATGCCAAAATTCTGTCATTTACCATGACGCTTGCTTAGCACCACAGGAAAAGCAATGATTGAGGAATTGATCAAGGACATCCATTGAAGTAAGTTGAGTCTTTCTTCCTATTTTTTTTTTTTTTAATAGCAAGTTGTATAGTTGATGAAGAAGACTCCAGGAAAAAAATGTGGCTGTGCGATGAAGACAGCTGGAGAACTAGATACTGCCCTGTTCTTTCCCTCAGATATAATGAAGATACTACCTCTAAACTTTTCTGAATATCCAGTCTGAGATGCAGCTGTCTGATCTGTGGCAGACTGAACTTTGCCAAGAAAAACGGTAGCCAATGATAATTTGCTTTGAACACTTAAAAGTCTTTGTGAAGAAGCATTAACAAAAGACACGAGAAAACAATATTCAGTTGTGTCCTGTCTCTGACTAGGGATTTGAGCCAAGGTCATTCTCATTGCAGTATAGGACAATAGCTCCTGAGCACACACAAGTTTTTCTGCCTCTCAGTGATTCAATAACTGTTAAACTTGCCTATGAAAAGGGGGAAGCTGCAAGAAAGACTAGAGAGCAATCCCCAACATGGAATGATGTTGGTTCAAACTGCTTCAAAATAAAAGAGAAATTAATCTCTGTTCTCATATATCCTAAATGAGAGTTCTGATAGAAAGCAATTTCACATTTTATTTTTGCTTAATGTGAATTGCCTTATCTTCTTTTACCCCATGCTCCCAAGTCCGTTTACTTCAACTGCCTATGTATAAAATGATAATAGAGATGTATTCTCATATCATGGATGCTGATATTTATGAAACACTCAGACACCATTGTGTTGAAAATCAGTGACTTTATTTATGTTGTCTTTTTCGTTATGTCATAATGTGAGCCGTGTTTCTCAGTTTAAGTCATGTAAGCTGGTGTATAGAGACATTATCTGTAGGCTGTAGATTCAGGATTTTGCCATTGAATGGATTAGAAGTTTGTTCCAGGATCTTGTTTTGGACTTAAATATTTTGTGGACTGTCCATGATTTTTAAAACGAATTGCATGAGAATTAATTTTTAGGTTTTGGAAACCCAGGTAGAGTGAAGGATATTTTTTCATTCATATCAGCACTTGAATATTGTACTTTGAGCACTAAAAGATAAATTATAAGAAATCAAAATGTTTAAGGATTTGTCTCAAGTGATAAAAGTTATCATACAAGCTGGATGTTTAAAGAAAGTGATAATACAAAGTGATAAATCTGCAAACATGCAAATATGCTCTCATAGGTTTGATAGAAATCACTATACTTGGCACCATTAATTCTGATGTATTGGGAGTGCTGAATATTTGAATTTGCCACAATAATGTTTTTTTAAAGTAAAATCAGCATCAGATCCTGCTTCCAAGTCAAAGAGATTTCAGGAGATACTCAACTTAAAAGCAAAACTGGATTCACCTCTTTTATATGGATATTTTTCAAAAGGAACACCTGTGAAGGGATTCCTTGCTTAATGTGCTCTATTATCTGACTTAATCAGATCAGACAGAGATTTGGCAAGCAGACACTTACTCTAGCAGGGAAGTAATAAGTAAGGTAGCAAAAAACCCCGGGGTGAGTAAGGGCCATAGCACAGCACTGACCTTCTCCAAGACACAAGAACTTTTCAACATTTTGGATGTAGAACTTAGATAGATTATAGCTCACTCTCTCTGCATACACGTACTCTCATATATTTATTTGTTAATATCTTCCTTAGAAATATCCATTTTATTTTGATTTACACTTTTCAAGATAATTTGGCCTTGAGCAAAAACTCAGCAAGAAAAAATTTCAATCCAAACACATGAAGATGGGCAAAGCTCTAGGGAACTCAAAAGTGTGTCTAATAATGGAAAATTTTGTGGTAGGAAGAAGAGTGCTAAACAACTCTGGCATCCTGGCAATCAAGGAAGCTACAAAAGCTGGGATTTTTTTAATGACATCATCTTGCTGAAACTGGTGAGTGTGCAAAGGATTTTTTGCTCATACACATCAAATGAAACTGAAATTAACAAACTCTAATGAACAAAACTTAACCTTGACATAAACGTAATACTCCATTGGCTATAATTTTCAGAATTGTATTGTGTATTAGCCCTTTAAGGATAAACATCATCAATATAATGCAAAAATTCAAAAGAATTTTTTAAGCTAGGAAATGATCTTGTTCTTTTTCTTGAATTTTTTTCAAAATTATAGTAAGAGATTTATAAGAAATGGACTTTGAATTGGCATCTATTGCTGTCTTCAATAAAATCTACAAGAGCCAGCACCTTCTTCTAGAACCAAGAGGAAAGTTAAGAGGGTGCTATGGTTCTGTTTGATTTAACTTTTGATTTACCTTTTGATTTTAAGTTAATTGATTTGCATTCATTTGGAATTCCATTTCAGATGGATATTTCAGTTGCCAGAATTCACAATGGCAATATATATTCTCTTTCTAAGTCTGGTGTCCCTTGGATTATATAAGAGCCCTTCTTAAGGCTAAAAGACATTTAGGCCTGCAAGAAAACACTTGAATGATTTGAAGTAGAAACTTTTATCACTGGACAGGACAATATTAAGTCCATCCTTTTCGTTATAATTTTTCCAGCAGACTTGAGTGTTCTCCTGTAGACTAGTGCTGACTATTGTTAATAGTAGCCCCCTTGATTCCTATCAAAAAATGAATGGAATTTGTCAGAGTGGCTTTATTTTATTTTGGTTTGGTTTTGTGGGGTGTTTGGTTTTTGTTTGTTTGTTTGTTTGTGTTTTTTTTCTCTGCAGCTGTTGTGGCCCAGTCCACTTGGCAGTTTAAGGGAAAGGTTGCTTGATTTACTTCTGAGCAGTGCACAGGAAGAACAACAAAATTCTCGGGAAGTTCAATATCAAACTTTTACTTGCAAACTTTAGAACATTTGGCAAATTTTAAAATGTAGCCATTTTGATTAGAAAAGCAACAATAAAAAACATAAAATTAACACTTGAGAAAATGTATAAGAGAAAAGAGAAAAAAGAGAAAGAAATATAAGAGTAGAAAGGTATAAAATCACCACCTGTGGATCCAGAAATAAGACCTGATTGTTGAAATTTTGAGGTGTCTTAGTCAAAGTGATGTTGCAGTCGAGACCAATTTATAACAGCAAATGAACATAGGAACTCACAGAAGCCACCTAATCTACTGAAACTCTCTCTGTATGAACTGAGAGTCCATGGGAAAAAAAGCAGTGACTTTTTTCTTTTTCCTTTCAGTGGGAAAGGGAATAGGCTACTTGGTGTTTATTGAAGGGGAAAAAATGCACACAATCTGACAATACTTGCATTCTGTCTTACTCTACTGTAATTTTCTTGTCCACTATGGAAGTTTGGATTTAATTCATTTTCTATTGATAAAGCCATATAAACTTAAGAAAACTAGTTTTCTCTGCCTCCCCTTCTCTTGCATTTGTATTTATAGAGGGAAATATATTTTTGTTTGTTTATTTATTTTTTACTTCTAACTGTACACAGCTGTGTAAAAAATAATGTAGTTTGAGTGCTTATACTTTTTATCCCTGGAATTAATACACAGGAAAGAAAGCATTGAGATAAGTAGAACATTATAATAAAATGTTGGTTTAAATTGGGTAGTTTTAGAAAAAGAAATATTTTGCAGGAATGAAAACTTTTCCATCTAAATTATACCATGTAATCTAAACCAATTTTTAGCTTAAAAAGCATGCAAATCACGGAAAAAACTGGAAGAAGGGATTGGCTGGACACAAGAAAAACACTGCCGTGTGCAGGAGGAGCTTTTAGAAGAGCAGTCTCAGGTAAGAATTCTCCAGCTGGACTAGGGTACAGAGGAAAAACTGATAAAATATTATAGTACTCAGGTAATAGCCTTGGTACAGTATATGAAATTGAAGCTTAATATCTGAAGTAATGTAAATGAAGGTTCTTAAGTTATTTTTCCACAGGAAAAGCAAATTTTATTTAAATAACATTACCTATAAAATTCACTTTCAACACATGAGAAAAATATTTAGTCAGTATAAAAGAACATTACTTTCTCTTTAAAATATTTTGGGTGGGATTCATCTTGTCTAACTTTAGATATCTACAGCCTAGGTGGAAATACAGGGGGGAGGTCCCCAAGTTCCCATTATGGCTGTTGGAGACTTAATCTTCAGAGAGTGGGATCAAGAGCTGAACAAACACTGAGACAATCAAGTATTAAAGTGAGTTTTCTGATCAGTCTGAAAAAGTCTCCAGATAAACATTCAACCAGGCCTCCACTCAATGCAATGGAAGAATATGTATGCAGTCACACATAATCAATTGAATTCAGATGTACAAATTGATGATCTGGTGAGTTACTTTTTCCCAATAATTCATTAAATATTAAAAATTATATTATCTTTGTTTGTTTGCTATTACCAAATGTTTCACAGGCATTAATATAGGTAATTGCTCTGAAAAATAATATATAAATACAAGAATTTAAAAGGGAATGATTTATGACGTAGAGAAAAAAATGTTAAAATAATAGATGATCTTTCCTGTGTCCGTGTCTTTATTGTTTATATTAAGGGTCATTTTTTCTCTTGGATTTTGGTTTGGTTGGTTAGTTGTTGGTGGTATATTCTTCTTTTTCTTTTTCTTTATTTTTTTAATAGAAAAAAAGGGTTGAGAGAATGTGGGTAGATGAGAAAGTGGGCAAATAAAAAAAAAGTAGAATGACTAATACTATTTTCCATCCTACTGTTACCATACCAATGGAGATTGGCTATTTGCTGCATTCTTTCACTAAAGAAGTATATTAATTCTGGAGCTAATCTCAACATTTAACAGAAAAGAAAGAATATAATAATGTTTATTTAACTGAAATTTGTTGCCACCTGTGAACCAGATGGTTGCAAAGTGTTTCCACTGAAAATATTTTAACATTCAGAGGCAAAAAGAAAAAAGTACAGATTGAATAAAGCAAATATGTTAGTTTTTTGAAGGTTTCACTACATGCAATTTCAGTGGAAATAGTAGTTGAACAATTACTACACAAAATTTTTATTAAATTTTTCACTTATTTTTATGATGTTTTGCATTTCCAGTGTTTCTGACATATAACCCATCAGGGTGCTAAAAAAAATTAAGAACACACTAAATCTGTAGTTGTTTACTTGAATAAGTATTTTATAATAAGGCGACTTGAGAGCAGGGAAAGATTTAACATAGAGGTAAATACGCAATGAAAATCAAATCAAGCAAGTGAAATAGTTAATCATGGTAACACTTGGATTATCAATGTATCATCCCACTAATTTTTTTATGCATGTTGATTCTTGTCCAAAAGAGGCAAATTGCCACTGGGAGCAACTGGTGCCATTAAGATTCCAAATTATTCAGTTCTCCAGCTAAAGTAGCTTGGGAAGGTACACTGAAGGTACGTCTTTCTAAAGACTCTATTTATTAACTTTACTTATATAAAGAGTTCATTAGAACGAATTTTATATTGAAATATGGTAACTTTTTAGCCTCCTTTAATGCAGTCACGCATCTTTAACTACCAGACATAAAACTGCTTAGTTCGGTGGATATTAATGGATTCATATGTCATAAAGCCAGAAGAAACAGTGTAATCGAGTCTCATATGTGACACAATACAGGCCATAGGACTTCAGTGAATTAAGTGGTACGTCATGTCTAAGTAAATGTGATTGAAATGGAGCATATTAAAATACAGCATACATTTTTTTAACACATTCTTGACTTTAAAAAGCCAATGTAACAAAATTTGTGACAATCCTTCATAGGGTCTCTCAATAAATCCAGCTTTTAAGCACTTGCAATATGTTGATTCTGTATCATTTTAGCCTCTTACTTTAAATGTCATATTAAAATTAATATAGGACTAAAGTATATTATCTTTTCATCTTAATCAACAGTACCTGAAATCTCTTAAAACCAATACAGCACATAGTAGGACAAGTTGTGTTTACAGTACAGTCACAGTAATTTGTAGTATTTATATTAATCTAATTATATTAATCTACATGTGTTCTTTATATCTACAGTCAATGCAAATTAGTATGGATTTATGATATCAGTTCTTCAACAGTTTGAGTGGAATAGATTAGTAAATGCCAGAATTATTTGAATCTCACAGTTAGACACAAAAAAGTATTAACAGAGAATTAGTAAAGCATTGGAGTATCAGTTCCTACTTTTTAAAAAACCTGTCACAATTTTTAAGATCATGCAGCCTAAAAAGGGCCTAGAATTTTTTTTTCTAATAGCTCTGCAAAAATTCTTAGAAATTCTACTAATGGAATGGGAAAGTAAAAATCTATGTGTACTTCTGTGACTGCAATAATTTTTATCCTAAGCAAAGTACTGTGAATTCCATTGTTACTTTTGATTTCTTAAATATCTTCTTTTTTGGTCGGGGAGAGATACAAATCTACATAATGCCAGTGAACAAATTACAGAAAGGATCTTATTTTTATATTCAAATACTTTGGATTAATTACATCCCACTGGTTAATTTTTTGTGGGGTTTCTTCTCTTAAGATGCTGTTTGTGCATGTATGCACAGTGACATACGAGTGTGTATATGCACATCAATGTCCATTGTTATGTCTACATGCAAGTCGTCACATACAATTTATAACAACTTCAGGATGTTTGCACTTCAGAATATGACTTTTTCAAGATTCCTTTTGTCAGAAGAATTACTAATTTCTAGTTTTGTAATTATTTCCTATGTATGTGTTTTAAATTGATAGAATCAATCAAAATAGAATCAATCAGCATTTTAAAAGTTAATTTTATAATTGGTATAGTTTATATATGGGGGGTGTTTTAAAAAGTGTTTCAAGGTAAGGGATACTTTGGTAAGCATAGTTGAGCATCTCCAAGACACCAATTTTCTCTGAAGTTTCTGAGGAAAGCTCAGCTTTTCTCCTCCAAGTCTGATTCTAAACCCTATGGTTTAAAAGTCTTTACACAGTTAAGTTTAAATGTTCAGAAACCTGGTAACTTAAAATAACTTAACTAACCTTGCACCAGATTTCACTTATTATATTTTTGAGAACATTGTTCCATTATAGACTCCTAAGTCAGTAGCATTAAGATAGCAAACGTTTCTAAGCAGATCAAATTACTCAAACAGCTCATTTGTTTATTTGTTTGTTTATTCCTGGCAACAGTGATTAACTGCTATAGTGATTATGAGCACAGTGTTTCACAGTCTTGGTATTCCATTTGAGCTTATAAGTAATTTTCTATCAACACTGTTATCAGTAAACTTAGTGTAAATTTTACTCAAAGAAATCTTATAAGTAACTTCAGATTTTAAACTCTATGGACTATATCTATCTAAAATAAGCAATATGTATCAAATTATTCTTTTGATTTTGTTTCCCTTGAACAAAAAGCTGCTGTCAAAGGTGAAAAGATCTTTACTTTTTTAGTGGAATACCTTTTCATTTCTCACGTTGTTATGGATCCATAAGTAAGAAATTTCATATTTTTTTACAAAATAAGTAGACGCAGGTGTCTAGAAGGTTGGGAGAAGGGCATACTCAATTTCCTTGTGGCATACATTAAAGTTTTAGAAACATATTTGCCTGCCCTTCTGCTGGATATAGTCAAACTTCAGCTGATGGGTAAGTACGCATTGTATAAAGTTTTTCTTTTTTGTTCCAAATTTTAATCCCTCTTCATTCAGACTTCATGATTTTTTTTCATTTTTGCATATAGTGGAGTTTTGTTAGCAACCAATATAGGAAAAACCACACTGTAAATGAGAAAAGGCAAATAAACCATGAAACAGCCAGACATTGAGTTAAATATTGTTTTAATACCGAATAAACAATATCTAATAAAAAAATTTCATTGGCTTCCTTGTTGGTTTTTGGTGTTACTGTTACTCTAACAATAGCTATTAGATTGTAATCTTGTTGCTGTAAGACCGTAAGTTTTTAAAATCTTCTAACTACTCTATTTCTTTGAACTATAGCTTTATCTTTTAACAGGATAATATACCTTAGTTACACCAGTAAGCTGACTGTAGGCTAAAATTAATTCAAGTTGAGGTGATACTACTATCTGTACAAAGTGGAATTAAGGGTATATGATCCACTTTTGCTTCATTGCATGCTTAGTATTGTTGGACAATTTAGGTTTATAAAGACATTTCTGAGTGAGCACCAAAAAAAGAGAAAAATATAGGGGTTTAAAAAATGAGTCCAAAGAATCTGAGAGTCATGTCTATGAAGACTTTCTTTCATTTCTCCTTATTATTTTTTAATCAGAACTATTGCTTGTAAGTCATGTGAGACCAATCTCCAAACTGCATGCCAATGAATAATTTACTCCTAATTTGGTATAATCTCAGGAGACATTCAGGGCACCCACATGATGTATACTGCTTAGGAGCAAACCGAATGAGGGGTTTGAGCATATGTGGGTGCATGCTGCTACTCTACCATTTCTGCTTACATAAATTTAACTTCTATCTCCAAAATACTTTGGAAATTATGTTTGCATTTCATTTATTTTTCCCTTCATTCCTCAATAATTGTTTTCTTTTCCAGATGAATTTCAGGAAATCTGTAGACAGCTATGTGCAAATGCCTTGCTTCAAAATGAAAATTTCTAGAATTATAGCCATTATGTACTTACAGACACCTGACATTCTATGCACTGTATCTACTCTACAACAATTTATGTTTATGTAAATTGGGATGTAGAACAGTTGATGTCTTTTATGTTATATCGCTTATGTTATATCACTTCATGACTTTTATCTTCTAGGTCAAATATAATTGAAAAAATATCTCAGTCTTGTTAAAATGACTACAACAAAAAAGGTAACTACACAATGAAGTAATATTAATTTAGAGAAAATATTATGATATGAGAGGAATTATCACCTGTTCATATATGAGAAGTTACATTAGTGCTAGAGAAACTACTTTGAAATAAATAAAAACCTACATCGTAGAACTTGAGGGGGAAACCATATAGGCTAGTACCTCTTACTTCTTTCTATGCTGTCAGGGTGTGCACATAATTCCTGTTACACTTATATATTTAGAAAAGATCACACTCCAGTAAGGTTACAGCTCCTTGAATAGTTCCACAGCCATTGTGAAAATTAAAGAATTGAAGTATTCAATTTCTATTTCATTTTTCATTATCCATATTAAATATACTTATAGATGGCAGTCAGATAATATTTTATAGAAGGGGAAAAGCCCTAAATTTTCAGATATATTATCCATATGTCTCATTTTTAATTTCCTATCTTTGAATATATTTGCCAATAAAATATCTAGTGAATTTGACAAAGTCTTTATGTTTTTGGGGAAAATAGATCATGCTTGCAGATGGGCAAGAGCAGAGGATGAGAAAATGTTCTACAAGGAGAAAACATGATTTCATGCTATGTGTGTTGGAGAAAAAAGCCAAAGCTTGTCTAGTTCCATGAATTTAGCTAGATTTAGGAAAAGATCTTTAAAAAGAGA
Organism: Platysteira castanea; assembly: GCA_013397175.1. NCBI lineage: Eukaryota > Metazoa > Chordata > Aves > Passeriformes > Platysteira > Platysteira castanea. The sequence goes on along the minus strand of VYXC01002710.1, from coordinate 216,327 downwards.
AATCAAAGTAATCATGCATATGTATACATATAATGTTTACGTACCTTTCCTGCAGAAGGAAAAAAAAGGTGGGTTAGTATTCACATTTGACATCCAAAGTGTGTTGAAATTACTAAAATATATAATTCAATTAGCAGGAGAGAAGGAAATCTCATATAGTGATATTCAAGCACCTCTACATATCCATAAGAAACTGTAAAATTATGATATTTTACAGGAGGTCATGAATTACAGACAATGACTCCATGCCCTTGTAAAATGTCCATTTTTTTTGTAGGTCCCCATTAGGTACTGAAAGGCCACAATTAGGTCACCCTGAAGCCCTTTCTTTTCCAGGCTGAACAAACCCAAGGCTCTCAGGCCTTCCTCGTGGGGTAGGTGCTTCCATTCCTCTGATCATCCTGGTGGCCCTCCTCTGGACTCTCTCCAGCAGGTCACTGTGCTTCCTGTGCTATAAGTGCTATATGTTGACAAGGTAATGGTTTTTTTCGTCCTACAGCACTGCGTAATCATTTGATATAAAATGTTGCACATAGTTACAAATAAAAATATTTTCAATATCACTGCTGACTCTGTGTTTAATATAAATTGCAATTAGGAAAAAGCAGGGAAACATATAAAGTGTCATTGTTATTGACCCTTTTTTTATATATATATATATATATATATATATACACATGTATGTAGAAGTGTAGAAGATGATTAGTAAAATCATATGTTTAGTAAAATCACTGTTTAGTAAAATAAAAGTTTCAAATTAATTTGATACAAAATCCATTCTCATTGAATGCTCAGCAATTCTACATTTTTTTCTCTCAATAATTTCTGTGCTTTCTTCTCTGTTATCCATGAGCCTTTCTCATTTTTCTTTTTTAAAGCGATTTGTGAGGTTTTCTATTATTTGATTATTCAGTTTCAGATATCCAGTGTTTCCAACTTTCCCAGGTCCAACTGCCTGACATCTTTCTGGTTAGAGTGTCAGGCTGAAAATTCTCTGAGACATGTGTGTTACAAGGGCAGAGTATCATGGAGTGGTGCTAAGAAATTTGGGCTATTGTCCCCACTCTGAATATATATATCTTAAGTGTGCTTGCAGTCATCCACACTAAATGACAGTGTGAAAGCAGGGATAAAAATGGAGCTTCTTCCTTTTTACTAAGCAATTCACAATTTTGCCTACCAAATTTAGCAGGCGCAAATCACTCTTCAAAATAAATTCAGAATTTTGTGGTAGGTCTGAAGGTCACAAGATATCTTCCCTTACACAAATTGTTGTTTTCTGGAACACTTAATAGAAGGAAAGGCTTTTTCATTGTTCCTGAATCAGTAGGGACAAAAGCCATTTCATGATTTTTAAGAGGTTCATAAAGATATCTATACTACAATATCATATTCTACACTATGCTAATAGTTCAGCTACAGATTTACAGCAAACATTTGTCCATTCTTCAACACCTTTAATCAATTTAATTTTCTCCTTCTGTTTTCTGTACTGTTTTCTGTACTTCCTTTCATGTAGTCTTTCTCTCCAAATCTTTCATTAGATTTTTCCTAGTCTCCCTTACTTCAGCAAGTCTACTGTGAATTTGCACCGCAAGTTATATTTAATAGCTTATTTGAAAATATGGCTGTGTTAAAGTGTAGTACAGAAAGACCTGAGCTCCATTTTTACTGAAATAATTACTCCATTTCTAACTGCAACCTATACAGAGTATTTTCAGTTCAGTAGTAACAGTAAATCATAATCCACACCCTCTGAAAAAAGAAAAAAATGTGTGGGGAAAGTTCTTGAATTTTATTTTATATTTCAACAGTTATCCTGTGACTGGAACCCAAACAGTTGGATTTAAAGTTTAGCAAAGTATCCCTCAGTGCTACATTAGAGACATTCTTTTATCTGTAATGTTGATGAACCTAGGAATTAATGTTATGAATTCTCTGGTTCTGCTTCAAGAAGTTTGGTTGTAAGTCTAATGTCTCACATCTGTGCAAAGAAAATAGCTCCATCACCTGCAACATCTCTGTAAGGGAAGGAAGAGATCTCTTGTTGTCTATTGTAACCAAAGATGCCAGAATTTCTGCACATTAACATAACCTTTGTTGTTCTATTCTCAAGCTCTGCTTCTTGCTGTGCATATATAAATTTTATATCCTCTCCTTAGTCCTTGAAGGCTCAGACACTGAATTCTGTGTAACAATGAATCAACTGACTGTATAGTCCATTTCCACAACAGAAATAAGGGCACTGGGGACCATAGAACACAAAAAAAAATTTCCTGAGGCTTTCCAAGTGTCACTATAGCTAAGTTTCTATGTAGCTTTTGGACTCTGTATTTAAAGGGAGTGAAAAAAACTCTGCTACTGATGTTGACTTTTCTATATTAGAAGAAAGTACTATGTATGTTTGACATGATTCTAATAATAGAAAAACTTATTTCTTCTTTCTGTTATAGGAAATTGTGTTTCAATTCTGTCATTTGTGCGACAGCTATGGAGCATATTTTATTTTATCTTTAATTACTTTCCAAAGAAAAAGGTGAGCTATTTGCTCTGTTTCAGGTTTTGATATTTGAGTGTTAGAGAAAATGAAGAACCATGAGTAGAATAATTTACTTTATTCTTATTTACAAAATCCTATCTTCTTTTTTCAAAATTTATTACTTTTTTCTGTGATTAAGTGTTCATTATTAAAGAAAATATGTTTTAAATTGCTAAATCTAATTACAGAAACATTCTGCAAATATGCTTTAAGCATCAAATAACTTTCCAATGACATTCTGGTAGTCTTATATTGGCTATTCTTTTGTTTTGGAAGGGTTTGTGTTCAGTCTGGGTGTTTTATTTATCATCTTGAAATATATTTATTGTTAAAAATAGTCTAAACAGAGATAAAATCCCCTTGATTTAGATTTTGAATAATATCTGGTTTGTTAAAAAAGACTTATTGTCTGGATTGACTCACTTATTATTTTTTTTCCTTAAAATAGTCATAGAAACTCAGCTGCACTATGTATCTTTAGCTGGGATTTGGGAGAGATTCCAATTTGCCAGAGAGGAAAGTATAAGCCTGTTTTGTAATGTAGTCTTAATGAAGACTCTTTTAATCATTTCTCTCTACTGCTCAAAGTACTTCTGGTGTTGTTGTTTTGTTGTTGACTTTAAGGTACTAGCTCTCCACTAAGATGTGGTGCTTGGCAATAAGGGACAGAATTGGCATCCTTTTCTTGTAGAAGGTATGGTATAAGGTTGTACTTGATAGGACATAATAAACCCCTGATTTGTTTGGAATGTTTAGTTCTTGTCCTATCTTACCTCCTTTGGCATTAAAGTATGCAAGACCGTTTATTCTGTTGTTGCAAGTCCAAGATTTTGCAGGTGTAAATCCATCTGACTCTAGAAGTGGTTCTAAAGTTTTACGCTCTACTATTTAGTGATAATTCTTAGGTAGTTGTCACAACTGCTTCAGCTGTTCTGAAGTCTTTCCAGAGTCACAGACAAGTACATCAAATTTAAGTGATATGGAAATATTTTTCAAAAGCTACATAACTCACTGTTTCAGATAGTGTAAAAAAAAAGCCCCAAAATTCAGTGAAGCTTCACTGAAATCCCATCTATGCATGCTTTCATGTGAATGTTGAATGTCCACCTGTTTTTCAGCATGCCCAGCAAGTCCAAGATATTGTTAAAGACTGATAAATCTCCATATGTAAAACATTTATATTAATAGTATAGATTTAATATATAACTTAGAAGTGCATGTATATATATATACACACACATATTTCAGTAGTTCTGGTTCTCTTCTAGTTATACAAAAGTTAAGGTCATTAAGACAGTAAGACCTGATTAGGTTGTCCCACCGCCCTGACCAAATATAATCGTATGCTTTCCTACTTCTGTGGTATTTGGTTCTTTTCTGGTTTCCATAACCTGTTCACTTAAAAAAAAAAACTGAGTAGAGCTGTCAACTTTTTCTTGGGCAGTATTATCTTTAGGTTTACTCTTGATGTAGTCTCATTATTTTCTCCTTGTGCAACACAGTAAAAATTAGAAAGATGGAGACAGTATAAAATTTACCTCTTTCCACACATCTGCAAATATGAAATGAGATTTTGAACTGAATCTGGGTGGAATGAAGTTAACTTTCTTCATAGCAACCCATATGAGGCTGTGATTTACACTTGTGGCTAAAAGAGTGTTGATAACACAGCAATCATTTGTCTATTGCTCAGCAATGCTTGCATAGGACCAAGTCTTTCTTTCTCCACCTCATATTCTGTCAGAATAAGTAGGCTTGGAGTGGACAAGAATTTGTGAGTTAACATAGCTAAGACAACCAAACTGACCAAATGGATATTCCATACTGTAAGCTGTCATGCACAGCAGTAAGAATTTCAGGGAAAACAGTAGGAAGAGTGAAGTTTGTGATTGTGGTCTTTGTCTTTCCAAGCAAGTGTTATGCATGCTGAGGGCCCTACTTCCCAGGAAGTAGCTGGACATCTGGCTACTAACGGAAAGAACTGAAAGAAATTTCTTTCTGCTTTGGTCACTTATGTGGCTTTTGCTTAATTTTTTAAAGTCATTATCTTGATCCACAAGCCTTCTTGCCTTCCTTCTGTTTTGATCCCATCCTGTAGAAGATGGGAGGGAACAACAGCCAGGCATGGTGTCTGGCAGGGATTAACCCACCACAGGCTTTAAATGGGCAGACAGGGAGACTGTCTATATGTAAGTACACAAACACACATATATATGGATAAATGGATTGGGGTTGAGTTTATTCACCAGTTTTTGAAATGGGTTGGCAGTGGTATAGTGTGAAACAAATCGCGTGATAAATCATTATGCATAGAAATGAGAAGACATTTTTTCCATCTGGAAAAAACCCATTAAAAATATTTATAGATCTCTCTTCTGTGCATGAAAAATCTGTGACATGAAAAGGGTGCTTGTTCACGCTGTTGTTATGAGGCTTAGATCAACGTCCTTTAAGTAGCTAGAGAATATTTCACATCTTTTAGAAATAGAAATCCAATGGAATTTTCCTGTGGGGTTTAGCTTAAAAACAGAGGTAGGAGATATACAAAGCAAACAAATCAGAAAATACTCGAAAGGTCGACCACATGTTCCTTAACAATCAGAGCACATATATATCTTAAAATATAAAATATATATATATGTGTATTTAGTATACAACCAAAAAATGTTTTTCTTCCATTTGCTCTTTTGTGTTGATAGAATGGAAATTTGGAGGAGAGGTGAAACCTGTATGACATATCTGTCAAAATATTCATTACAAACAAAACTCTTCATACTTTTTAACAGTAGATGTTATTTTATGCACATGTTTTGATGTCAGGATGATTATCTCTTTGTCATTTCTAGTTTGTAAGTACTCTTTTTGCTTAATTTGACAGCATTCATTCTTCTTCTCTAACTTTTTTAATGTCTACTCCTTCAGAAAAGCTAGCATTCTGTTGTCAAGTAGATTTTTACTGTAGTAGGTAAATCATCACTGACCTTTTCTAGATTGTCTGCAATGTCCCTTACTTGACATGATTAACACTATGCAATTTATCGATCATATTTTATTTCATTGTAGCTTTTAAGTACTGCATAATAATTAAAGTGACGCTTATGTTGTAAATATCATTTTTGTCTCAGAAGTTTATTTCTGATGTATACTTTTTTTCTCCTTTTTTTCCCCTCACTTTAATTCCTTCACTATTTTTTGGAATTAAGAAGTCATTAAAGAAGATGACAAGAGAAATAAATATGAAAATCATAGAATCATAGAATAGTTTGAGTTTGGTGAGATCTTTATGGGTCATCTAGTTTAAAATTCCCTTGTAATGAGCAAGGACACCTTAAACTACAACAGGTTGCTAAGACTCCCATGCAGTCTGATCAGGAATATTTCCAGGAATGGGGTATACACCACCTCTCTGGGAAATCTGCTCCAGAGTCACGCCACCCTCACTGTAAAATACAGCTTCCTTATATCAACTCTAAGTTGACCTTCTTCTGTGAGTTTAAAACCACTACCTCTTGTCATATAGCAACAGACCCTGAGAAAATGTTTATCCATACCTGTCTCTTAAGGTCTTTTTAAGTACTCAAAGGCTACAACGAGGTTTCCCCAGAACCCTCTCTTCTGCAGGCTGAACAACCTCAACTCTCTCATACTTTTCTAATAGAAGAGATATTTCATCCCTCCACTCATCTTCATGGCTCTCCTCTGGATTCACTCCAACAGGTACCTGCCATTCCTGTGCTGAGGACATCAGAGTTGGATGCAGTATTACAGGTGGGGTCTCACAAGAATGGAGGGGAAGAATCACCTCCACTGACTTGCTGGCCACCCCTTCTCCTAATGCAGCCCAGGGTATGGTTGACTTTCTGGACTGCAAATGCACATTGTTGGATCAGGTCCATCCTTTTGTGCACTGGGACCCACAAGTCCTTCTCAGCAGGACTGTTCTCAAATTTCCAGCCTGTAAAATTATTAAATTTGATCTGCATAAGATCCATTAGATGCCCTCGGGTATGAGTTGTCTAACTGAAAAGCTACCATAGAAAATCATTATGATATTTTCTCAGTGTTTTGTTTTGGAACATTATACCTTAAAGCTCTACCATGCTGAAAAGTAAAAAACTGAATCAGGGTACAAAACTGGAAATGGACAGATACAGTACTGTGTATGAAAAAGAAAATGCAGGGAAACATTTCTTGAACTCAGGGAAACACATTTTTGAGCTTTATTTGACAAAATGGCTCAGCATAGCTTAAAACAGTATGAGAGGAGTTCTGAAATGGCACCTGTCTGCTTACCCATTTGTAATATTGACAGAATATAGATTTGTAGTATGCAGAGTTGACAATTTCCAACCGGATGTTGAAGCACTGATCTACATGACAGGAATTGTGATCATTAGTTGCCATGCTTGAAAAGGATGTGGACAGATTCAATGTGGTTAGGTGCAATCAGTCCTGAAATTAATGCATAAATGGAAGAGACACTTTTTCATTATTGCCTACTTTGGGGGAAACAGTGGGTGCACTACTGTCAGAGTTCAGACTGATAGATATTGATACAAATCATTTTTATATGATCTGCCTATTTATTAGAATTGCTTTTCTGCTTTCTATATGGAAGTCCATGATGCATTACATTCTGAACTTCTTAATGTTCAGATTGCTGTTCTCATTGCAAGAAATAATGAAATGGATTCATTACTTTATTCTTAAAATATTCTGATTTATTTCAGGATATACCTTCTTCAGGGATTTCATATACCCTTTTGTTGTCTAGTTCATTTATTTTACTGTAGAAGGAAACATATTACACATATTTTGAGGACAAAATAATTCAACAAATATTTTAGATTATGCATGCACACAAACAGAAACAAGGACAAGGACCTGAGAAGATACAAAGTCCTACTAATGTTTTTAGCATTAGTAAAACTCATTATTTTAAGGTAATGATGAACAGAGAGGAATTAAGATGACAGGCAACTGCTTTTTTAGTTACATCTATAATAAAGAAGCAATTTTTTTTGTGTAGCTTAAATTTTCTTTCAAAATTATGTTTTGCTAAACATGGTTCTCTCACTTTGAATCTAGAAATGTAAAGCTGAATCAAATAATAATCCATTAGTACCTTAAATTTTGCATATATGGGAGATTTTCCCTTATGTGTTTATCTTTTGAATGCAGAAGATGAAACTGAAAGCTGAGAGAAACTACTGTGAGTTCTCTGTACACAAAGATATTAAAAGGAAATTAACACTATTACAGTGATAGAAACAGTCTGATTAAAAATGATTTATTAGTCTAAGACTGTAGCACTACTCCTGGGCTTCAGGCCAGTATCTCTCTAGAGAGTTATACTTGTGGAGGAAAAGAAGAAAATATATCCTTCACTGCTAGTTTTAAAAAGATATCAAAATATTTTGAAGGTGGATATATGATTAGAACACTAAAAGTAGGAGCTGGAGGGCAAAATGCTGGTAAGATATACAAACACAAATATATCATTAATGTAAGCAGAGAAAATCTTACCTCTTTAGTATTTGCAAATGGGTTTGGGTGCTTGAACTTTGCCTTCGTCTCTACATTCTTTTTAGAGAGAAAATTGTACATGCATTTCTTCCAAATTCTTCCTATGCTTTTTTTCAGATGTAGAATATTGGGTTATTGCCCTTTACCTCTCTTGCTACTTTAATAGTGCCTCCTTTGCCATGTCATCTCAGATCTATAGGGACTTCACTTTTCATCTTTTTTTGTTTGCTTAGAGTCTGTTTTGTGACAGGTAAGGTGTTTTTCTCAGTACAACTCCATTAAATAAACACCTGCTTAAAAATGTTTCTTGAAAATAATAATTGAAAATGAGGCCAGGAAGTCATCTTCATCACGAGCCCAACTTAAATGCCTCTAGGGAAATGCATGTACACGGGGAATCAACAAGAGGAGTTACAAAGACTTGTGCACCTGCAGGGCTGTGAACTTACTGTGTGGAAATGGGATGGCTGCTGGGGAATGGAAAGACACAGGCTCTTTAGGAAGGACAGAAAGGAGAGGAAAAGAGGAAATGTTGCCCTCCACGTCAATGACCAGCTGGAGTGCATAGAGCTCCACCTGGGGATGGATAAGCAGCAGACTGAGAGGTTTTTTTCAGGATTAAAGGGAGAGCAAGGACAGGTGGTATTATAGTGGGCATCTGGTGCAGGCCCCTCAACAGAAGAGTGAGCTGATGAGGCCCTTTGCAGACAAGTAGGAGCAGCCTCATGTTCACAAGACCTTATGGGGGACTTCAACTGCCCCAATATCACATCAATTTTTCTGTGTTGGAGGGAAAACACAAAAAGGCATAAGCAAGTTCCTAGAATGTGTTGATGGCAATGTCCCTCTCCAAGTGATAGCAGAGTCAGCAAGAAGGTGTTGTACTGAACCTTTTTCTTACTAACAAGGAGGACTTGTTGACTTGGGGAAGGTATAGTTCAAGGGCAGCCTTGGCTGCTGTGACCATGAAATGGTGGACTTTGAGATCCTTAGGGAAGTGAGAATGGTCCACAGCAAGCTCAGTACCCTGGACTTCTAGAGAACAAACTCTAGTTTTTCAGCAGTCTGCTTGGTAGGGTGCTGTAGGATAAAGCCCTGGAGAGAAGAGGAGCTCAAGAAAGCTTCCTAGTATTCAAAGATCACCTTAGTCAGGCAAAAATATGAGGAGGTCTGTGTGGATAACCAAGAAATTCTTGAACAATCTCAAACACAAAAAAGAAACCTACAGAGAGCGGAAACAGGGTCAAATAGCCTGGGAGAAATACAGAGAGATTATCCAAGCTGCAAGAGATCGAGGTAAGAAAGCTAAAGCCTTGATAAAATTAAATGTGGCTGGGGACACTAATGGCAACATGAAAAAATTTCTATAGATGAGTCAGTGATGAACAGAAGGCTAGAGAAGATGTGAACCCTCTCCAAAAGGAAATAGGAGACCTGGTTACCCAGGATATGGAGAAAGCTGAGGTACTTAATGACTTTCTTGTCTTGGTCTTCACCCGTAAGTGTTCCAGCAACACCACCCAAGTCATAAAAGACAAAGGCAGGGACTGAGACAGTGAAAAACTGTCAGTAGTAAGAGATTACGTTTGAGACCATTTTAAGGAATTTGAATGTGCACAGGTGAGACACATCTGCAGGCCCAGAGGGAACTGGCAGAGGAGCAGTTAAGGGGTTTTTTTTGCAGTATGCTTTGAATTAATTTTTTTCTTTTATGATCTGCTGATTTCCTAGTGCATGATGACTCTCAGGGATCCATGAGCTCTGTATTTTCAGTACAGCTTGAAGCAAGCAACCAGAACTCATACACTGGTGTACTGTGGCGGAATAGTGAACAGCAATACCAGCTCATATTCCCACAACCAATACAGATTTGTTGATGCAGTGCTGTGCCTGGGCTAATGAGATTTGTTTCTCAGGCACTGTAGTTGGATGAAGCATTGTACAAATATAGTTGCACTGCTTCTAAATCCAAGATTGACATACTTAACACTTGTTTGATTATCCCTAATAATGTTCTACATTGTTTATGGACTTATAATAAAGTCTAAACTAAAGAGAATTTCATGGACAGATAATGTTGGGCTGTGTGGCACCAGCCAGACTTTATGTTGTATGAGTAACAGTCATGAGACACGTACTCTTCGTTATCTACATCACGTCTGATAGCCTCGTACTTCATATATGCATGGAAAAGATCAACAGGTGCTGTTAATGATGTACTGTTGTACTCGACCATGCAATACACTGGCCAGCCTCAGAAGTAAAGAGAAAGAAATATGGTGGTAGAAGGATGACTAGACCAAAAAAAAAAGCAGAACCTCTACTTCAGTCATGTATACTCACCGTCATATTACTGGACTGGGAATAAAAGTCACTTAATTGTGCGACTGGGAACACCAGTCATAGTTGAGGAAATAATATATCACACTGACAAGGGCAATTTAAGAATATTTTCTTTCTGTAAAGCATTTCTTTATTTTATGATTTGTACCAGTAAAGCTTCTATTTGCTTGATACACTGTTAACGTACAAAGAAAAACCAAACAGCTATATTCTAGGCTGAGAATGAGTTAAAACAATATAAATAAAATCAAAAAGAAGGAAAATAATAACACTGATACTGGGAATATAAGATTTCTGGTATTCCTTTTGAAAGAAATATTGGTTCTGCCTTTGAACATTTTCCAAAGTTGCAATAGCAAAAAATCATAACATTGAGTTTCATAACGAGCAAGGCTAATGTTCCTTTCTAGCCTAAGTGACAATGAGATCTACTCTAAAGATCAGGACTGAGCAACTTCCTAAAAATATTTTTGGCATGATTTGGAGCAAACTGCTCATTAACAGCTTCCATTAGAGGGAAAACACGGATGACAACATTGAATTTTTTATGGTTTCCATAGCACTTCCCATAGACTTCCAGACTTCAAGATCTTGTGGACTTGTTTAGGTGCATATTATTTCTCTCAGCTGAGGTCTTCTTTCCCTCTATGCAAGGCTCATCCAAGTTTGAAGAAGGAAGCATTCATCTGAACTAGCAAAGCATAGCATTAAATAAAGAATGATGATACACCTAGGACATTCCAAAAATCATGGGACTGCATGAGGAAATTTTGTCTACAATCCATACTGCATGCACAGAAGCTGTGTGCTAAGATAACATGGAAAAAATATTCGATGACGTGGCAATGACAACAGAGTTATTGAAGAAAGTAACTTCTAACAGCTTTTTGTCTCCTCCACATCTCTCACAGCTTTATCTTTAAGACTACTTCCTGTAGAAGGTGGAAAGAGACTTATTACAAGGGCAAGTACTCATACGGCAAGGAGCAACAGTTTTAAACTGAAAGAGGTTAGGCTTAGATTGGACATTAGGAAGAAACTCTTTTCTGTGAGGATGAGGAGATCCTGAAACAAGTTGCTCTGAGAAGTTTTGGATGCCCTATCCCTGGAAATGTTTAAGGTCAGGTTGGATGGGGCTCTGAGAAAGCTGGTCTAGTGAAATGTGTCCCAGACTACAGCAGAAGCATTGGAACTAGATGGTCTTTAAGGTCTTTTCCAACCCAAAACTTTGTATGTTTCTTTGAGTTTACTCTGCCAACTCCTCTCTCTCTCTCTGTAATTATAGGACTTCTCTTATTGCCCTTCCAGTTACCTATGCACTTTGTTTTTTCTCCTTCAACAGATATTTATTCCAGGGCATTCCTTTCTGGAAAACGTCACGGAATCATAAATCAATTTAGGTTTAATGAGACCTCTGGAAGTCATGTAGTCCAAGCTGCTGCTCAAAGAGTTTCAGTGAGAGTAGATTGCTAAAGACTGTATCCAGAAATACTCTAAGTAAACATCTCCAAGGGTATTTCCAAGGAATAGGGTCAACCTCTTCTTGTAACTGACCAAATTTCATGATAAAGAAAAAAATTCCTTAAATGTATTCCAACTTTCCAATGATACAAGTTCGTATATCACTAGGCATCCTAGAAAAGAGGTTTGGCTCCATCTCCTCCTTACTCTCCAACTAGGAAAGAAGTATACTGAAAAAAGTAAAAAAACCCAGTAGTAGTATTTTTGAAACAGCAGTCATTAACAGCTCAGAGACTAAATAAGACAAGTACCTGTGGGTCCCTTCCAACTCAGGATATTCTATGATTTTATGACTTACCTGAAAAAATACAAAAGATTAAAAATCTCCTCAAAGAACATGATGATGATGATTAATGTCTTACAAGCAGCAATGGAGATTGGCCTTTCCCCATCTGGCAGATGACTGCCTTGTCACAGAGATTTCTTGGTTGTCTCTTTGGGCTTTGTAAGCAAATAAATGCTTGCTCTAGAAGGTATTAGTTCCAGTGACTTGTTCTTTGGGTATTAGCCAATAAACTATTGCACTGTTCTTTAAGTTGTGTTTATCTTACTTTATCTCACTCTGATGAAGGACATCCAAGGAAAAGAGATGCAGAGAGAGACAATTACAGAACCAGTATTACAAGAAGATTGTTGCAGGCAGCATGAATGCTCAGTCTGAATATCCTGATGTGCTCTAACAAATATAGCAAATAAGAATATATGCTGCACGGCTGTCAGTTCCTACACCGAGTTTCCCGAAGGAAGGAGTTTTCATCTACCTCTCAGTTTGGTTTTCTTTTCACTAGCAAGAGAATGTGAGGTTTGGGAATACCAGGTGATGACTTGTCTGCTATGTGTCAAGGACAGAATGCAGCTCTCACCTTCATGGCAATTGAGAGGGAAGATAGGAGTTATCAATACACCTCCTGCAGCACAAAGTGTTTTCATTTTAACTGAAAGGAAAATACCCAAGCAAACAAACAATGGAAAAACACGTCATTCACTGTCTTTGGTCTTCAGCATTGATCAATTCTTAGTCATCCTTGGTTTTCTGTTGCAAATAGGAGCAATTTTGTGATCTTCCTTACTCCTCTTCTCTGTGGACAGAAGAGAAAAGGGAGATTAGTCTTCTCATCTTTAACAAACTGTTTTCTTGACAAGCTAAAAGATTACTTTAACTGTTCTCCTTCTGGTCCACTTCCTTTAGCACTTAGCACTCGGAAGAGTATAGAACTGACTTTAAGCACTGTAAGGATTTCCTTAGCAGGATCACAATATTTTTTTTTTTGAGCTACATTATTCATATAAATTATTGTACCTTTGATTTATGTAATTTGTGTGCCTGAAATGGATGATTTGTTTCATTGACATCACTATAAGAAAAAAACCCCAAACAATGTTAAAATTAAGCATTAATAATTCATACATTTTTTAGACATTTGTTGCAGTTAAATAAAATAGAAATGTAGCCACATAAAAATCCATACAGTTTTAAGCTGATTAGATCAATAAAGTATGATCTCATGAAGGATTTTATTATTATACTTCCTTTCTATGGTAACGGACTTCAGAAAAGCAGTTTCTGTACCTATTTTTGTTTTGTAATACTGGAAAACTGTTAAGTGGATTTATTCTAAGATCATTCAAAAAATTCTGTTACTTCAATAGAACTGTTTTTTGGTAATGATTTAGTATTGCAGATATTATAAAAATAATTTAAAAAATAAACCTAAATATTCTCTCTGGATGGTTTAACATGGATAAGATACCAGCTTTAACCTTCACAGTGGAATAAAATATTTCAATTTCTTTTTCAAAATCTGATGATTACATTGAAAATATTTCTAGAATATACAGCTGCAGAGAAATATATCCAGAGAAATGCATGTCATAATATCCATCTCAGTCTATAAAGTCCTTCAAAAGATATTCGTGAGGAAACCAATACTTAAAGAAATTGTTTTGTATGTGTTAAGGTTTTACTGATGATGAAACAACTGCTTTTTATTGGTAGGTGGCAGAAAAACAAGACAAAGGCAAGAAGTAAGTCTGAAAACATAAAAAAAATAGGGAACTTAAAAAATATATGTACTTACAGTCTGAACACTACCATCTATTGCTAGTGGCATTACACTGAGAAGAACTTCATCTTTAGGCACAACCATGAAAAACTTCAAAATAAAGCTAAAAAGAACATACTAAATCCTACCTATGTTATCTGAATAAAACTCTCATATCAGTGCCTCTAAATAACCTATATGCAACTAGAATGAAAGACTAAATTACGATTTTTTGTTAAATTTAACTGAGTTATGAAGTTTGCAAAATCTGGAGCAAGACTTGCTATAAAGAAGGAGCTAGTGTTTAGTTAAATTCAACATATTCACCTTCTCTTCTGATTCAAGCAAAATAGAATCAGGCAATTTAAACAAGTAATACCTTAACACAGAATTGTATAGATTTTTACAACTGAAAAATAGAAACTGTGTTTACCTTGCAACAATTCTATATGTATTCCTGTTCTGATACTAAAAGATGCCTAAAAATTCAATATGAGTAAGTCCCATATACTTTCAACTATACCAATAGTGAGGAAAAGAAAGAATGAACTGGAAAAGCTACATCCTGGCTTAAAAAAATGCCATCTGACTTTGAATTTAAACTGTCCTAGAATTGTAACCACTGTAGAATTGAAGTCGCACCCGATTTTCACATAGTTAATAAAGGCTACTCACAAATTGAAGTTGGGGGTACAAAAAGAAAAAGAAAGAGTTCTGATGCAGCTAGTTGGAAGGCAGGTTTATTTATTAATAGTCTCTCTTGTAGCTTCCCTCTCATGAGGTGTGGAGGGTGCAATTTCAGTGACTCTGCTGTAATTCTTCTATAACTCTTCCACAGATGCTTCAATGTCAATCAATCCCGTCTCTCTGTAGCAGCTGACTGTCCCCTCAGCACTGCAATTCTATTCATTCAATTCATATTGAATTCTATGGATGTATTAAAGGGACAGTTGGCTAGCATGGGGAGGACAGAGTTGATTGACCAGGCTTCTGTGCAAGAGTTACAGTAGAATTACAGCACAGATGCAGAAGTTGCAGCCTGCTGCTCCATAAAGGAGTTTGAATGGAAATGGTGCTGGAACTATCAGAGACATTGCTACTAGTAGGAAAGTCTCCCTAAAATTAATCTTCATTATAAATAATTTGGGATAAAATAAGAAAGGGAAAATTCATTTTGAAGTGCAATGGTTTTGAAAAAGAACACAAAATCATTGAAATATACTGAGGTTTTTTAAACTACTGTTGGAAAAACTGTTTTTCTAAGGATTCTAGTAATGTTATACTGTTCTGACAGTAGTACTATTCTATAGCTTTGATCATCTAAATATTAGGGAAAAATTAAAACATAAATAGCAGGTTTTGTGAGGAGAAAGAGTTAAAGTGTATTCATTAAAAAACACATTTGGCATTTTGTTCCTGATTCTTCTTTCCAATGACAATTTAAAAGCACACATACATAATTTCTTAAACTGGTATTGCTTATTTTAAGTACAGAATAAGTAGATTTTTTTTTTTTTTTAATTTCAGATATGTTATTAACATCCACAGACCAAAATCACATACTTTAAAACCAGGGAATTTTTAATTCTGGCTTTTGAAAGTGATTTAACAGAATTTTAATGCTTTCGAGTTAATAAATGTGTGTTAACTTTGTTATATTTTATGATAGTAAGATTATTACTGCATCAGGGCATAGTACAATGATTCAAAAACCTCACTGACTGTCGTTGTGCTTTAATTTGCTATGTTATGAAATTCAAAAAGATATTGCCTATGCTATGAGAGACACATTTAGTAAAAGGTTTATATTATCCATCTATATCAGTACCTTCAACGGATTTTTGCAGTATGTCGTAGCTTTCAGCTGCTTCCTTTTCATTTCTGATAGAGTAGTGATCTTATATAATATTATATAAAACATGTATTAAGTCAGTAGATTCTTCCATCCAAATCTCTTCCAATCTAGAATACTCTTTTCCTACAACTTGTAGGTTATTATCATCATTACTCTTTTTACCTCTTTGGACCCAATTATATTTTTGTTGTAAGTATTTAATTTGTTATCTCCTTGTCAGTTTCAACAGTTTTTCCCCCTGAAATAAATAAGATGCACTATACATTCAGATCGATAGGAAATAAAATTTAGTGGGATAGGAAATAAAATGCAGTGGGATTTTTTCTTGATACAAAATACCTGACCCAGAACAGACTATATAGAGACTTTTTGCAGAAGGAGTATTACAGGCTTTGATTAAGTGTTGTCTAAATTTATAATACCGATAGCAGTTCTTTAAGATATCAGCTTATACTTTTTAGTATGGATATGGATAGAGTTACTCAAACCAACCTTTGGAAGATCTAGATACCCTTGTTCTCTCTGATCACAGTTACTATAAGCACAGTTTATGTGACTGCAACATAGTTAATGA
Organism: Platysteira castanea; assembly: GCA_013397175.1. Classification (NCBI taxonomy): domain Eukaryota; kingdom Metazoa; phylum Chordata; class Aves; order Passeriformes; genus Platysteira; species Platysteira castanea. Next base: position 199,927 of record VYXC01002710.1, on the reverse strand, counting down.
CTGGATGGAGTCGTGTTCTGCTTCTGGCAAGGAACAAAAATCTCAAGATTCTAAAATGGATGTTTTTGACAGAAAAAAAAAAGAGTATTCAGCGGTTTTTTTCCCTCACTCATTGTCCCTCACTGCTAAATTATTAACTCTTCCACTCTGGACAGTCTATTAACATTACTTCATCCTATGCCTATCACTTGTGTTTGGTTGAACAAGATAGTTCACCAGGTGATGGAAGCTACATCACACAGTATTTGTCTAGTCTGCACTTACAGTTGTGCTCCTCTCGGCAGAGTGACTTTACAGAAACAGTGCCAATCCAAATGGTGAGCCAAATAATTTCCATGCTTAAACTTCTGTTGCCCTGGTTTTTAGCTAAGCCTTCTGTTTTAACCTTGGAGTCAGAATTCCTTCTCACACAGTTTCATGTAAACAATAGCTGATGTTTATTTAACCGTCTATTCTGTTTTTCATTCCTTTTGTGATAAAAGGAAGTTTAATGAGCACCTTTTTTCTCCAGTGGGATTGAGGAGGAAGTGACATGTTCTCCAATCCCTTGTGGAGTTGAGAATTCTATAAGATATGATGTATGTAAATAAAGTTGCTCTTTTCCCTCCTTTCTGCTGAACCTAGCAGGTGTGAGAGCATCCTTTATTGTGGTTTCCCAGACACAAACTTCAGTGACTCTTCAGGCCCACGAGGAAGCTCAAGTCACGTGGTGACTTGAAGAGGTATCTCTGCATCCTGTGGCTGCAGTCTGGGAGAAACAGACATGTGATTTTCCATCTGATAGCAGTTTGGATTGTGTTTTCTCCTTTACCTTTGCTCCTCCACTTGCTTACGCCCCAGACTTCAGCTTCATGCTACTTCATCGATAGTTTTGTAGACCTGGTATAGCTGCGGACTTGAAACAGGATACTAAATCACTTACTGAAAAGGCTCCACCATAGAAAAAAAGGTTGTATTTTTTAACACAATAACTTTTCCCCTAACTCGCTCACAGAAAGACACAGACTGAAAAAGTACAGAAAGGGTAGTGCAGGGCTAGGATCAGTCAGGTAAGGGCAACTTATTCTACAATTATTTTATTTTTATGGTATAAAGAATGTCCCTGTTTCTTTTAGAATTTCCATCAGAAATACCTGTTGAATGTATTCCCTCATGTCTGTCTACTAATACACCTAAAGAACCAGCAAGATTTTATTCTTTGATAGGGTCTTTGGTTGAGGTTTTTTCTCCTGAAAGCTAGACCTTATTTTTCTTAGTCCTGAGACCCAAGATTTGAGTGTGGTCTCTTCAGTTTCTTGTATTGATTCTATGCTCTTAATAATTTCTTGGATTTACTTCTTGCTTAATATTTTCAAATTTTATTTCTAATTCCTGCCTTCACTTTGATAAAAGTGAACTTTCATTAAATTTGTTCTCTGTCTTGAGAGAGGGTGTTCCCTTATCTGTGGGCCTTGCTTGAACTCAAGAGCATTTCTTTTCTTTCAAAGACATAGTGCAAGTGTAAGAAATTCTTGTTTTCCATTTGGTTTCTCAAGGGAAGTTGTGTTAGTTATTACTCTGTTACTTGAACTCTTTGACATATAAGGAAGGACATTCAGAAATCTAATGAGAAAGCATATGATATTATGCTTTCAGTATGCATCCTCACTTTTATTGGGAGGATTTATTTGTATGCAAGTTACACTGCCTTTGCCAGCTGAGCAAAGGTAAAGCTGTGTAAGCTAGCTAGGGTGAATACAAGTATACAATACAAAAATAGCATGTATTTGTACAGATCATGCTCTATGTGTTCAGAAAAGGTTTTACAGTGCACTTTTCCTACATTCGGACAACATAGGTAGAGTTAAAAAAAAAAAAATCATTAATTTGCTTAGCTGTAGGCTGAGTCATGTCTAAGCTCCACAATATAATACTGTCCTTGGTTAGAATTAGATGAGAAAATATGTTATGATGTCAGGTTTATGCACTGAACTCTAATTTTTTTCAGTGCACACCATTGGATCTTTATCAGGTTTCAGGATATATAGTTAAAAATTCAATGAAATTCTGAAACACACTACCTAAGCAAATAATATATAATATAATATATAAATAATGTCATATCATGACGTTTGATTGTTTCATTGCTATCTGTCGGGTAATGCAAAAAAAGGACATAATTTAATGAGTATATTAACAGTGTGATGTTGTAATAATTTTGACAAAAGAACATGAATATGCTATGCAAGCATTTGACAGAATTTGTGTGACTGTTTTAATAAGAAATGACTTTTACACGCCTCACTGATACTTGCACAAAACCTATGTGTATACGAGACTAGTCTAGACAATGATATTAATGGCTTCAGCTAACATGAAGTACAGACTAGGATATAGACAGGAGCTGTCTTGTTTATGCTCATTCTAAAGAAAAGTGAAGAAAGTATAGCAGTTTGGAGGAAGAAATTAAGGCTGAAAATAAAAGTGAAGCCTCTGAGATTTATTAGATGTTCCTTAGAATTATTGGCATAGTTTTGGAAATTTAAATGTTACTGGTTGAACATTTAACAATGACCAGGAGTGCTTTCTGTTTCCCATACCTACTTAGAAAATTGCAACCTTTTCTGCCAGATGTGTGTATTATAGCTATCCATTCCTTTATTATATCATCATTGGGCTAATGAGAAGACTAGTGTGACCAGCAGGGCTAGGGAAGCCATAGTCCTGCTGTACTCAGCACTGATGAGGCCACAACTTTAGAACTGTGTTCAGTTTCGGGTCCCTCATTTCAAAGAGGACATTGAGATGCTGGTGTCCAGAGCAGCGCAACAAAGCTGGGGAAGAATCTGGAGCATAAGTCTTATGAGGAGCAGCTGAGGGAGCTGGAGCTGTTTGGTCTGGAGAAAAGGAGGCTCAGAGGAGACCTCATTGCTCTGTACAACTACCTGAAAAGAGACTGTAGTGAGGTGGGGCTTCACTCCTTTTGCTACGTTTCAAGTGAAAAAATTAGAAGAAATTACCTTAATTTGTGCCAGGGGAGTTCAGATTAGATATTGAAAAGGGTTTTTTTCACTGAAAGGGTTGTCAAAGCATTGGAATGCACTGCACAGGGAAGTGGTGGAGTCACCATCTTCAGAAGNAAAAAAAAAAAAATCATTAATTTGCTTAGCTGTAGGCTGAGTCATGTCTAAGCTCCACAATATAATACTGCCCTTGGTCAGAATTAGATGAGAAAATATGTTATGATGTCAGGTTTATGCACTGAACTCTAATTTTTTTCAGTGCACGCCATTGGATCTTTATCAGGTTTCAGGATATATAGTTAAAAATTCAATGAAATTCTGAAACACACTACCTAAGCAAATAATATATAATATAATATATAAATAATGTCATATCATGACGTTTGATTGTTTCATTGCTATCTGTCGGGTAATGCAAAAAAAGGACATAATTTAATGAGTATATTAACAGTGTGATGTTGTAATAATTTTGACAAAAGAACATGAATATGCTATGCAAGCATTTGACAGAATTTGTGTGACTGTTTTAATAAGAAATGACTTTTACACGCCTCACTGATACTTGCACAAAACCTATGTGTATACGAGACTAGTCTAGACAATGATATTAATGGCTTCAGCTAACATGAAGTACAGACTAGGATATAGACAGGAGCTGTCTTGTTTATGCTCATTCTAAAGAAAAGTGAAGAAAGTATAGCAGTTTGGAGGAAGAAATTAAGGCTGAAAATAAAAGTGAAGCCTCTGAGATTTATTAGATGTTCCTTAGAATTATTGGCATAGTTTTGGAAATTTAAATGTTACTGGTTGAACATTTAACAATGACCAGGAGTGCTTTCTGTTTCCCATACCTACTTAGAAAATTGCAACCTTTTCTGCCAGATGTGTGTATTATAGCTATCCATTCCTTTATTATATCATCATTGGGCTAATGAGAAGACTAGTGTGACCAGCAGGGCTAGGGAAGCCACAGTCCTGCTGTACTCAGCACTGATGAGGCCACAACTTTAGAACTGTGTTCAGTTTCGGGTCCCTCATTTCAAAGAGGACATTGAGATGCTGGTGTCCAGAGCAGCGCAACAAAGCTGGGGAAGAATCTGGAGCATAAGTCTTATGAGGAGCAGCTGAGGGAGCTGGAGCTGTTTGGTCTGGAGAAAAGGAGGCTCAGAGGAGACCTCATTGCTCTGTACAACTACCTGAAAAGAGACTGTAGTGAGGTGGGGCTTCACTCCTTTTGCTACGTTTCAAGTGAAAAAATTAGAAGAAATTACCTTAATTTGTGCCAGGGGAGTTCAGATTAGATATTGAAAAGGGTTTTTTTCACTGAAAGGGTTGTCAAAGCATTGGAATGCACTGCACAGGGAAGTGGTGGAGTCACCATCTTCAGAAGTGTTCAGGTGGTGTCTGGATGTGACACTTGAGGATCAGGTTTAGGCGTGATTATGGTGGTACTTGGTTGACAGCTGGACTGGGTGATCTTGAAGGTCTCTTCCAATCTTGGTGATTCTGTGATTCTGAATTACTCTCTGTAAAAATATTACTATTGAGATTATTCAGAGACTGAAGCTGGAGTTGGATGTGCTGCTTATATGACATTTGTGACAGGTTAAAACATTATCCCACTCAGCTCTCGTTTCTTAATTTTTTTCCTTCCCTTCAGAAGATCAAGTTCTACCTAAAGGAGGAAAACCTCATTATTATTAAATATGTGAGACTATTTTTATTGTCTAGACAGAATCCTTTTAGAGATTTATGATATATGCACATCTGCCAGCAGAGCAGGAAGTCAAATTAGGAAGTGGTGGATCTCCATGTGTGACCTGGGGAAGATAACCTGTTCGCAGAATTCCACTGCAGCCAGAGAAGTTTGGCTGACCAATCTGATGTGATCTATAGCGACCTTCAGTACTCTGGATACTTTGCAGAGCACTGACTAAGTATTTTTTTCCAGATGGTGCTCATGTGTATTTTGTCTTTAATATACAACTTGAGCTACACCTTTCCTTATGTGGAAGGTTTCCTCTTTTTTTTCACAAATGAAATGGGAATAAATTTATCTACCCTTTTTTTGTATTTTAAGAATCCAGAGGCAAAAGTGCTCGAGAACATTTTTATGATGCTTTATTTGTTAAGATATCGACAGAAAACATTCTCTGATATGCAGCTTGAACTTTTTCATTCTTACTTTAATCGTATTATTGCTGTTTAAATCCCTGTTTATCATCCTGAGTGATTCTTCTCCTGCCTTGGATTTACACTCCCAAGATACTCACAGACCGTTATCAAGTCACCCTCATTTCAGCAAAGAGGAAGCCATGAAATATCTTATACGTATATATTTCATAGTTCCATTTGTGTATTGCTCTGCCTTCCCTACAGTTTTGAGATAGTTTCTGCTGTCCAAAGCATCTTTTGTTTCTGCGTAGAATTTTATCAATAAGAAACCTACAAAACAGTGTGCATTACAGCTCTTCTCTTTCTTGAGTGACACAAAACCCAATGGTGGTTTAAAAATTAGTTTTATACTGGGTACAAAGAGAAAGACTATAATTCTATTCTATAATATGTCTGGTTTTTTATAAACAGCCAAAACCAATGGTGCCTTTATAACTTGTGTCTATGATGTTAACTATGTTCTATTACAAACCCTTATCCAATTCAGTGCTGTGATCAGTGCAGTAATTATTATCTTTTAATGGCTGCATTGTAATAGTTGTGGAGAAAACCAGCTCTGGCATTCATGCCAGACACCAGAGAAACACAAGAACAAGCTAACCTTTTCAGCAAAGAGCCCACAGTCTATATAAGCCCAAACAACTAAGACAAGATGGCAGGAAAGAAAAGAATGAATAATAAGACAGGAATTTGAATGAAAAAAGAAGACACAGTGGTCAGCATAGCGGTTACTCTTTTCACATATGGGAAGTCTCGTGGCTTTTTAAGAGCGGAGTATTCTTTCTCTCGTTGAGTATGTTTCAAGTAATTTTGTTTCAGATGTTTGCATTAAAAAAAACCATCATGTTTCATTTTCTATATTTCTGATCTGTTCAGATGACATTGTGTTAACTCTTCGTCCTAACTGATCTCTGCTTTGTTACTTTTCTCTACCTATTTCTCTGATTTGAATTTGGTCATCCGTCTTCAGTATCTTCAGTACTCTCCAATCTTTGCAGATAACAGGATAACATATTGGTAATACCTTACATGCTATTAAAATTTTAGAATGCATTTTTGAGAGAGTAGAGAGGTGACAGCATTTTTAAAATTGTACTGAGAAACAAACCAAAGCAGATACTTGTTACTTGCAGTGAATGTGTATAGTTAACCCTGGCTGCAGCAACCTTTCCTTTCAAAAAGGAAGTTACACAGTGCAACATCCAGTCACCATGGCCTGAATGTAGATTCGCTGCCAAGGAGAGGTGTTACCTCAGTTGATGGCTTGTGAGTTGAAAACTGATGTAGAAAACATGTAAAATGTAAAATATAATGCAAATGTAAAATTTAAAAATTTAATAATTAAAATAGAAATAAACCATTGACACACACAAAACAAAGAAGCTGTTGTTCTGGATTGCTGGACCTGTAACATCACTCTAAAGAAAAAAAAACAAAATTATTTACATGACAGACTATTTTCTGCTTTGTAAATTTTATGTAAAAGTTATGAAATCCAAGTCCCGATTTTATC
>VYXC01002710.1:100737-188237 GCA_013397175.1 Platysteira castanea | reverse complement strand
ACTTTTAAATTAGATTTTTGTTTTGCAAGGAATGTGTGAGGATTTAATAGCTTAAATCTTTGACAAACTTTTTACCTGAAAACACTGTTGCATATTGGCAACACAATGCTATTCTGACTGAAAAAAAATGATCATAAACATAAATGGGTATAAATGTTATGTCTAAAAGCATCTGATCTCCGATGAGATCACAAAATCCAGCAAGGATTTGTAAGGATACAAATTTGGCCAGTTGCCTTACTAATGATTTCAAAGTAAATATGAAGTCACTGTAAATAAAATAAAGCTGTGCTGTGAGAAATGCTGTCTGCCATATCCAAGAGCAGGGGACTGTGTACTGAAAAGCAGTAATTTGGAGAATAATCTAGTGGTTATATGTAGGCAAGTAACTCAATGTCAATACCTAATGCAACATCATAGTGACAAACTAAAGTGACAGATTACTGTTGGAGTACATTACATTTTGGACGCATAAGAAAAGGACTTCTGGAAAAGGAGGCACTGATTTTATTGTAATAAAAGATATTGGAAAGATTGATGTTAAAACTGAAAAGGGTGTGGGAATGAAGTGGAAAAAAATCAAAGACTGCAGAAAACATAGTGGTAGAAAACTATAATTCAATGTTTTCTTCTTCAAAAAGCAGATAATGAGGTGACATACACAAATACACTCACTAGAAGGAAATACGTGCAAGAAAAAGCTTCTTTAATTGAAAAGGACACAAAACCCCTTGACATGGAAGATAATACATTTAAAAGGACAGAGGCACATTTTTGAAAAGTAAGCATGACTTCCTACCAAAAGCAAGTGGGACATTTGTCACACTGCTTCATTATAGGGAGGAATCACCAGCCTTACCTTTTCTTCCAAGATTTCTGATACTTTTCCACTTGCAAAAATTCAGGTTTTTCCATGTCAGTTACCATCCTCCAGAACTGTCACACATTCATTTGCCATTCGCTACAATTTTTTTTTTTTATTTTAAATGTGGGACATCAAGGGTCAGTACGGAAAATTTCTGAAAAAAAATGGATGTAGCAAACATATTGTCATCAATGTCTGTAAGTCAAGCCCCTAATTAATTATGTGATATATGTGTTTTTAATAAATAACAGATAGATCATCAGAAGTATGCCATCAAGTAAATTATCAGTTTTCCCACCCTTTTAAAACTGACACATTTATTGTTAATAATTCTACCTGTTCTCTAGTAGAATTTTTCGGTGTTCGTTATAGACAACAAATTCGTTTACACATAAGGGATCTACACAAAAGCTTAGCTGTGGTTAGAAGAAAGATGATGAAAATATAAGTTTACATGTGAGTCAACTTGGTTTGGATTATGTAGTATGACAGAAGTGGATATGGGAATTAGAAAGAGTCTTGCAAATAAGCAGGTGGAAATTGTGGCCTACTTAGAGAAACATGGATCTTGACATCAAAAAAGGGGTACAGAATACATAAAAACTGGTAAGGAAGTTTTCAGTATTTCAGTTTTACTAAGTACACTAAGCCTAAAATGGAAGAATAATATAAAAATTAATTCGTCAATGAAAATTGAAAGTATTTTTAAAAATAGTTTTATGTTGCAGAGGGGTTAGCCTGCAACCCTCCCTGAAGGCAGCTTTGTCCATAGAAAGAATCAGGAACAATAATCTTGATAGATGTTCATGGATGCTCTTTATTTTCTCACAGCCTCATGGCTGGGCCTGGCACAGACTGACTGCAACAACTCCCCCAGAATCATGTGAACACCCACTTAAGTACAGGATTCACTGGGCGGAGTTACATTTGAAAAGACCAATGAGGAACAAGAATTAGACACAATAGCATCAGAGAGCTTGGAAACCCCTGTAACCAGACCATGCTTCCACTTCCAAGGCCCATCAACCCCAGGGGCACCTCCACAGTTTTACTTTAGCTTGCTTGCTTCAGGTAAGCACTTTCATAGAATTCACAAAACATTTATGTATTTTTGCATCTCTGGCTGTATGAAATCTGCAGTCTTTTTGTCAGCTAACTTGGTAGAGGATAGTTAGGGGTCAAACAGGAGATACCAAGGAAGTGGTAAGGATGAGATGGGATAGAGAAGGAGGAATTATTTGCAAATGTACAAATACAGGTGTATAAAATGTATCTTGTGATTACAATATATGGCTGATATTGCCCATCTGAAATAATTAGAATATTCAGAGTTTTTCTCTCCACCTTGATTTCAGAGTTAGTAGTAAGATATAGGCTCTTTTTTATTGACACTGAGAAGCACAGAATGTCCATGAACAAAATAAATTTAAAGAGGACAACAGATAAGTCACTTATTTTACACTGAGAAATTATCATCTATTTTAGTTTGTATAAATTTATCTACATTTTAAATTTATGTCTGTCTTTTAGAAATTGGGAAACTAAATACATACATGAAAAGACCAGAAACAAGGAATTAAAGATCATATTTTGTTTTAAATCAAAAGAGCATTGTCAAGATAAATATTGGAAAAGATATGAAGTAACTTCCTTTCCAAAAACATTTGAAGAAACCACATTCTGAAACTACTCAAGGATCATCTTTCTTCTCAGTGATCTTGATATTACCAGTCTTCTTACTCATACACTCTTACTTCATCTTTCACTTCTAGACTTTTTTCAGGCAGACCTGCATTTAGAGAGTACACAAACATATAAAATGTGCTCACCTACTTTTCTTTAATCGATTACTCTGGGAAAAAATCATACTCATGATCATCAGGAGTACACAGTTGGCCCATTGATGTATGAATATATTTTAAATGAAGGCCTGTTTCATAGAAGTATGCATACGCAAAGAATAAGATCAATTTCTCTAATTTTGTGAATAACAGAACAAGCAAGCAAGTGAAACAGCAAAAACTGTTGAGTGGAGTTTCCTTATCAATTCCCTAATATTTAGTAAAAGACATAATTCCATGTTTTAAATTTTCTATCTTCTGTGTTTTGCACAGTATCATAAGTAATTACAGTGATTTTTTTGTTTTTTCTTTGAAAATGCATTCAAAAGTAAAACACAGGGTGTTTTGCATTGCCTTTCAAAATTGCCCTTAAAATAATCTACTGCATTTTCTTTCCTGGACTGAGCAAGAGTCATTATTGATTGTGAAACTACTGTCAGTAATCACAGATTAACAAAGATGTATTCAAACATACTAAGAGCAGAAGTAAGGATACCCCAATGCTCAGCCAGTGAATGCTGCCTGTTTCTAGGGGAAAAGGTGCCAGTCTGTACTTTGGCAACATGAAAATCTGGGGAGAGAAAACAGCCCATATGTACATTGAAAATTTTCTAGTGAAGATTGAACCCCTATAGGAGAGAGTCTGCTGTTTTAAATATAGGCAGCGAAGCATGTGGGCTTTTTTGGTTTTGTTTGGTGTGGTTTTTTTCTTTAACAGGTGCTCTTAATACTTTTGTAGGACACCTACACTGTCCAAAAAATAAAATATAGTTTTAAACCGTGTATTAAAATAAAGAACCAAATAAAAGGCTTTTTCTGATATTTAGAAGTTTTCAGGGGGTGTAAAGAATACTACATTACACCTTGTCAACCCTCTCTATTCACTATTTGATAGTTTCTGTTTTGCTCAAAAATTACAGTATGCTAAGTAGGACTGCTGCTTCAAATTATTTCTTAAGTGGTAGCTGTATAATACATTAAAGAACACTGGCACATGATTCACATTTTCTTGTACTACCATTGTTTTCTTTTTTTTTTTCCTTTCCTTTTCTGAATCAGGAGAACTTTATAAGTGGAATGTTCATGTAAAACTCATCCAGATTCTGTTTCTTCATATTTATTATAAAAGCACCCGCAAGGTGCTGTGTTTTCCAATCACATTAAATCAAAATTCTTTCTCTGCAGAATACACATTCTAAAAATATTAATAGTGTTTTGAGAGTTGGTTTGATTTATTTAGGTATCCATTGAATCTAGTGAGAAAAATTCTTTTTTCCTTCATTGGAATGGTTACCATTAACAATTTTTCAGCATCTCCTGCAGGTAAATCACATTACATGACCACATTACTACTATATTTACAGTACTTCCTTGTTATTTCTTTCATACTGCACCTATTATAATGGGACTACCATATAAATGATACTCAGTTGCATCTCCTAAAAAGAAGAACTAGGGAGTTACTGGAAACTAACTCTGATTTGGAAGTAATTTTCCTTTTAATACAAAGCAATCTGATATTTTCTGTGTCCCTTATGCATACGATGACTTTTTCTAATATGTTGCTCCTGGTTGCATTTTTCCAGGTCAAAGTCACTTTGATGAATATATCTGGTGTACAAAACAAAACATTGTAAAACATTTATATGCTGCAGGTTTCCCAATACAGATTTTTGACAGTAGGCAAATCAAATTTTATAGGGTACTGCTATGAAGCTATACTAAAATACTTTTCCAAATATCTTGTGTATAGAAACAACAGAGTAGCCATTTTATTCTGCTGCATCACAGGGAAGACAGTATGGAATCAAATTTTCCTTCCTTTCATTCTTCTTCAGCTGGAGTTGCTGCTAGCCAACGGGTCAATGAGGTCCTTAAAAGTCAATTAGAGAGAGATATTTTCCTGCTGAAAGAGTAATTGCCCCATGTTCACCTGTCCAGATACACCTCTGTTTTCTTCCTTAATCTGCTCTGCAGAAGAAAGCCCTTTTTCCGCTTAAAATACGGTGAAAATGTTCGACCCTTCTGCCATATTGGGATTTTTTGGCATCAACACAGTGTGAGGTACAGATCAGCTTAAGGACTGATTTTCCTCTTGTTATCATATAGATAGCTGTTTCTTAATACTGGAAAACTTCTTCTTGAAAGTCATGGTAGTTTCTTGCCCATTCTTTTACTTTCAATTAATCAGTGCTCACATTATGATTGGAATTCAGTCAGCTAAGTTCCACCTGAATGTGAGGAGGAAGTTCTTTACTGTGCAAGATTGGAACGGATTGCCTGGAGAGGTTGTGGAGTCTCCCTCACTGGAGATATTTAAGAACTATTCAGACACAGTCCTGTGTTACGTGTTCTCGGAAGACCCTGGTTTGGCAGGGAGTTTGGACCAGATGACCCTCTGTTGTCCCTTTCAGTCTGACCCCTTCTGTGGTTCTGTGATTTGGAGGAAGCTGCTGACAAAAGACACCGGTCCCAGATTAGTTTTCAAAACAAAATATATTTCAGAAGAGGCTGAAGATATTTCTACATCCAGCAAAAATCTGGAAGCACAACAAATGAATGATTTCTCGCTCCCTATATATAGATGCATGTAAGTAGGTGGTTGGAGTTTTTTTGGATGGAGAAGGGGAAATTCAGGAATTTCTGTTATAAATTTTATTCCAGTACATTCAGTCATCTTTGCTTGCTATCCAGGCCTGCTATGACCATTCGTCTGATAACAATAATGGCCTTTTATTACTATTGTAATGTGTAATAGTTAATGAAACTTCTACTTTAGTAATTAAATAACAAAAAATTGAAGCAAGGTTTTTTTTCTATAAATTTTATATTCCTCTTTTCACATGCTTCTTCCAAGAAACGAGCCTGGAAACATAGCTTCAAATATATTTAAAATCTCTAAATGTGTTTGTAAATTTGCATTAGTAACTTTCAAGAAAAGAAGAGATCTTAAAAGGTGTTAAATAACTTAATCTGTTAATGCAGTACTACTTAACTCTAAGTACACTGAAGTTAGTGAAGTATTTTAGTACAACTGAAGGGTAACTATCTACCGCCTATTGTTTGTCTCTGAAATTTAAATTCATAGCCTCACTTAGACTGAAATAAAAAGACAGAAAAAAATTGTACTTTAAAAGATTTCCCCCCCTTTTTTTTCCCCTGCATTAGAAACTGGAGTAGATATCATGGGAAAGAAAATCAAGAAGCAGCAGATGTCATGTGTCACTTTCGCAGTTATTGATGCTAAGCAAGTAGCAGTTTGAATCCACTGAGATTCAGTATTGTATGTTTATGGGTTTATTTAAATTGTTAAAATGGAATACTTTTATGCCTTTAAATATTTTATGATTCATGGCATTTATGTTTTAGAATCTTATCTGTGTGAGTTGTGCAATGGTAGAGTTTTTTCAGCAGCTTATATTTGTTTTAAGATAGGAGCAAATTGCACCTTTAAACCACAGGTGATACAGGGGAAAGTAGTAGGAAGATAGAATAGTAAATGTGTTTGTGAGAGCACTAAATGTTGCATTCATGAAGCAAATACACATATTGAGTGTTCAAGGAGTCCCAAATAAGTAGAATAGTGTGAATAAGGAAAATTTTATTTTCATCTGTAAGTGTAGCATAAACTAATCCAAACAGAGTACAGAAGGCTTTGGTGACCTAATTGTGGCTTTGCAGTACCTGAAGGGAGCCTACAAGAAAGATGAAGAGGGACTTTTTACAAGAGCATATAGTGACAGGACAAGGGGGAATGAACGGATTCAAACTAAAGGAGAGTAGGTTTAGATTAGATATTAGGAAAAAGCTCTTTGCTATGAGGGTGGTGAGGAACTGGAACAGACTGCCCGGAAAAGATGTGCATGGTCCATGCCTGGAGGTGTTCAAGGCCAGGTTGGATAGAACTCTGAGCAACCTGGTTTAGTGGAAGGTGTTCCTGCAGATGGAAGGTGTTGAAAGCAGATGACCTCTAAGGTCCCTTAACTCAAAAAAATCTGTGATTCTGATTCCAAGGAGAGCTTATTATAAACATTTTCTCTTTTTGCTATGCATTTCCAGCTTATCTTGATTCCTTTCTCTTAGAGAAAAGGCATTGTGATTCCTCCATTTGGAATTCTAATAATAATAATCTCTTTTAGGTGAAAAGCCTTTTAACTCTTTTTGGAGAGCCTCCTGCAGTGGTACATGCAGTTGAAGTGGGTCCCTGCATACTTTGAGTTAGTTAGGATGGCTAAATGTGTTTCAACATGAGTGGCCATTATATTGATCTAAACCTCTAAGGCTGTATACAGTGACAGCCTACATCAGTATCAATACCAGATGAGAGGACATGTTAAGGCAGCAATGGTAGATAGTGTTTTGATTAATCTGAGCTACTCTGGAAATTTGCTAGCCATGCAAACTCAGAATCTACATTGCCTATGTATTTTGAGAAATCTGCTTCAATAAATCTGCTACAATAGATTCACAGAGGAGTCATCATTTGGCATACATATTTAGTACAATATCCCATTATTTATTGGGGTTTTTTTTACTCAGATGACATTTGTCCATGTGAACTCTTTTGACAGTTTAACCACATTTGTTTCCTAACTTGTGTGTTTAACAGTTTGTGCACTGCCACCTGTATATATTTGAGAACAGCAACCAGTAAACTGGATGGCATATTACTTCTTTCATGGATTAACATATAGGAATCCAGATCTTCAGTGAAGGTGACATGGATTTGAAAAATTATAACATAGAGTAGTTTCTCATAAACTTCTTGCTCCTATGTAAACATTGGAAAATAAATATAAAAACTTTATCATTCTCACAATTTATGAAATGTTTGAAGTCCTCTCATCTTATAAGATAAATAAAGAGGAAATTATCTCAGCAGAAACACCAGAATTTAAATATACCAGTTTTCTACTTCAGAAGCAGTTTAATTATCTGCCACCATATTCATCTAGCATGCTATAATTGAACCAATTTTATTTGCTTGTTGTGTTGTTAGCTATTTGTTAAAGAATAATACACATTCAATATTCCACTCTTGTCTGAAAGCTGTCACTAAAAAATATACTACAGAAAACAACATTTTTGTCACTTTCTTTCCTATTTGAATTTAAAACCTTTTCAACCTTTACTACACTGCATTGTCTTTGCTTCAATTATGCTTAGTTCCTAAATATGTTACCTTTGTTTTATATAAAATGAAATGAAAAAGATGTAAAGCATTTTCATTGAGGAATATGGTGCTTAAATCTAAGAGTTCAATGCAGCCTGTATTTTGAGATGCCACCTAAGTAAATAACATAACTGGCCTGCAGTTGGAATACAGTTTTCTGCAATTAGGCAAATGTCCTGCTAGTACATTAGTTTGCATTTTCATCAGATCTAATCCAGAAAAACTGGCACAAAGCTGAATTCAGCAAGGCTTATATACACAGAAGCTTCAAGTCCAATATAAACCACGGCAATAAAGTGCATTGAATCTTGTTCTAGGGGTACCTAAGGCTAGTGGGAGAGGTGGATGTGTGCCAGTTCTTTTCCATGTCAAACCTGCCAATCTGTGCCCAACACAAAGCCTTGTGGAGCTGGGATGGGCAAACCTGCCATCTCTTCTCCTGAAGCTCACCGTGCTGCCAAAAAATACAAGACCTCTAAGACTAAAAAGGAATCCAGCCAAAAGTAAGAAGGGAGACTTCAAGTCTAATCCCTAGTCCCACAACAATTTTTGCTGATTTTTTTCTTCTTCCCAATGACTAAGTAATATAAACATGCAGATAGTTCAGGAAACAGGAACCAGAAGTTTTTAAGAACTAGTTTTTCTATTCAACTACTTATTCAAAGTGATGTGAACTTCTTTTTTGCACCCACAGCATGATTTTTCTATGGTATTCTCTTAGGCAAGAAGGTGAGTCTACTGATGCATTATGGATTTGTTAAAACATGAATTAGAAATTGTGCTTCTTTTAGTGACCTCAAAGGAAAACCTGGATTTTATTAAAGACATGCAGCCAAATTGTTACTAGCTTTTCATCTTTATTCCCCAAAGCATAGCAGCAAAGAAAAACTCTACTGTTTAAGGGGAAATCATACAATATAGGTTTGCACAAGCAACATAATAGTCCCTTTCCCAAGCTTCTCAGAGCCCATTGTAGCAGCCTTTCCCCATAAAATATTATTTGGTCTTTCTCCACATTATTTGCATCTTCTTTATAGTTCTGCAGGAAACATCCTTTCTTTCTTCTTTTTAAAAAACCCTGAAATTAACTGAACTAGGAGTTCAAAGTAAAGCCCCTCATCCTTATTTCCCCCTCATTTTTTTGCCCATAAGCTTCCTCCTTCAAGAAAACTTGCTATATTTGGACAGGATTTAAGTTGAAAACATTTGGATGTTGCTGTGTCTTCATAGCAGAGAACTTTTATTTTAAGTCATTACTGAAAAATCATCTTTTTTTAAAATGGATGCATATTTAATATTTGATTTCAAAATCTGAAGGCTTTCAAATGTATTACATGACATTGTCATAAAGTGCTTAAAATGCAAGCCACTGAATTCTCTTGATTACTTTCTGGTTTCAAAAATATAGTTCAATATACTGTTTGTTACTTTTATTTGCCAGATGTCAAAGAAGGGGAAAGAAAGAGAATCATGGTTGATATACTAATAAGGCATTGCATACCGTTTACTGCTTTCATCCCCAGAGCAAACAAGGGTGGACAGTAGATGGGTTGTGTTCAATGCCTTCAAAACACAAGAGAAATGTGAGAAGGGTGTTTGCAGTTGTATCAGCTGTGCCACAAACTGCTTTTTTTCCCTATTCTACTGAAGAGATGGAAGGCAAAGTTTATTGTGCTTTTAAGGTGTGCAACTAAATAATTAAGAGAAATCATGGGTTGCTCAAATTGATTTATTCTATTGCAGAGGCAGTTGACCACACTGTGAGCTGGCATTGATGCTACATCTGAAGGTAGATAGCAAGTCAGGAGTCATGCTACCTTATTCCTGTATTAATTAATTTAAATATCTGAGTTTAACAAATACTCTTTTAATAAACTGACTCAACCACCATTAAATGGTTCTCCTATAGGAACTGAGGTGTCTTTGCTTATCCATATAGTTAATAAAGAGAAACAAGTCTCAATAGGAGGGCAGATAGAGGATCACGAAATTGTGTTTCTATTGGTCTCCAATGAACAAGGAGGCAGATTACAGAATCCCCTGACATAAACTTCACTAAAGTTAAATTATAAAGTTACATGGCCCTGTTTGTCTAAGGAAATAAAAAAGAGCAATAAAAATCATTAAAGAATGTATTTAATCAAATGAGCGGTTAGAACCAGATAGGATGAATCCAGGTACTTGGGACATTTAGACAGGCTCCTGCAGAATGTGACGTGTAAGAAGAGTCTGTCTCACCTGGTGATCCAGAAGAAGCTGTAATCTAGCTATAATCTTAAATATTCCAGTGCTCCTGATGCTGGCCCATACTTAACAGTGACAAACCTCTGCAAAAATTCAGGCTGAAAAGAAATTGCTTTCTCTATGTTCTCCTATCAGTGATATGAGACTGAAGAAGCTGGCAGAATCAGGAAGTTGTGTGATCAGGTCAGATGGGTCTCCCACCATACAGTTGTCCCATCTTCCTCTGTTGAAAATATAACCTCCAGGAAAAAGGAACTAAAGAAAAAAACTTCATTCCTGTCCACTTTATTACACTCTCTTTAAAATGATAAATTTGAATTAAGGTGGATTTTTTTTAAAACATCACTTCAGTAAGTAATGAATTACTAATTCCACAATTACATTATGCATCAGTTGTAATCCATTACTTCTGATTTAAAGTAATTACATGAATCAAAATTTCATAATAAATTATGCCATTTCCCAAACTTTAAGTAAGTTTTTTGATTTTTTTTCATTTCCCACAAACTAATTCGGGAAGTGATTATAAATTTGTTCATCCTGTAAGCAGCATCTGTAGTTATAAGTGTTTCTAAAAGGTTCTTCAGGTTTTTTTTTTAGAATTGCCTTGTAATTTTGGATTCTTTACTTGACAAACCAAGAGAACACTTGAATTTTAAACAGTAGGAATATGGAAAGACTTAATAGCAGATAAAATGAATACCCAAAAACTTATAGACTGTCTTTCAGAAATCTTGTCTTTTTGAAAACAAGTTGCAAAGGCAAAAAAAAATCTGTAAATCTGGTTTACCTTGTACATACTTCTAACATGGCCAGTACAGACAAGTAGGCAGAAGAGGGAATCGGTATCCATTCTTCATTAACACCCATCTTCCTTCATAATTCCACTCTTTTAAAGCCTCCCAAAGTCTTGTCTCCTATGCTTTCACTGATTATGTAAGGAAAAGCACTGGTTAAATGTGAAGTTACCAGTCCATGGAGTATACTGCTAACTAGGAATTTAAAAGAGAGACACTAATGGCTATATATCTAAGGATGTTTGCACGACTGGTCTTCCTTTCAGTCTATTTGCCTAACATATTTTCTAATATGCTGTCTTAGAAATTCTACAAGCTTCCTATCTTAGATGACAAAATGCTCCACAATTATGGTGAAGTGACATGGGAAGATTTCTTTATAAATTTTACTGGTTTTGAAGGATATGTTTCCTAGTAAAATGATTGCTGATGTCATCTCCTGTTCTGTATACCTGAATAATAAAGATTAATATAATTCTCTCAACAATAGGAGAGAACACAGAAATTACTAGAATGCTCCATAGCTGTCTCTGCAAAATCTAAAACACAAGACTGGAATAACAATAAACTTACACCAGAGTCCTATAACTTAAATGCTATTTTGAAGTGTGCATTTAAGGTATTATAGGATCAGGCTCAAGACCTTTCTTACTATATGTAGTCATCATGTAACTACATATTTTTTGTAAAAATATGCAGTTGTATAAAAAATTGTACATATTGTACGTACAATTTACTTAAAAAAATAATAAGGGTCAAGACAAAGCAAAAGAAATCTGCATTTGAAAACATGAAGCAGTGCTTTTCAGTACAGAAAATACACATTAGTATATGTTAAAAATAAATGTAAATCAAAATATAAGTAGATTTCTCTAGTTCCTTGTATTCATATTTGTTGCATAAGATTTTTTCCATTAATACTGCATCTTTCTCAGATTTAAATCATAACTGCAAAGAAGCTATTTTTTCTTGAAATGAGACAAAATATTGTATGAGGATTACTGACAAATCATTCAATTAAATCGTTTTAATGATATGAATATTCTTACACCAGAAAAAGTGTTAGTTTTTGTTTGTTTGTGTTTTTCCTTGTCCTGGAATTAAAATCTTACATCTAAACAAAGTAATAACATTTGCTGACTGGACAGACCACCTGAAACTTACCTTTCCTTACTGGGAAGACTGGCAATTGTCTGACGTTATGGCAGAGTCTGGAATGAGAAACTTATTTCTTGAATTTACAATGTGTAAGTTGGTTACTTTAGTTGTATTCAAAGTTTTAAACCTGGGTCAATCTTTCTTGTTATATTCAAAGTCTTAAACCTGGGTCATTCTTTCTCCTAAGTATAGAGATTTTGTCCACAGAAGCATTGCAACATCCATGTATTTCTTCTCCATGAAACTGCTAGGTCTTCCATTCATAAAGTCATGATCTTCTATAATCAGTCCTCAGTCATAATATATTGTGGACACAGGTGTTACCTCATCTTTATGATTAAAGACGAGATAATACTTTAGCAAAAAGTTCTGAAAGAGTAAAGGATTTGAGGTAGGGGAGGTGAGAGAAGACTGAAACTTTTGCCATTAACACATATTGTAAGTTGTTTCTGCAGTCATATTATGGCTTTTTTCTTTTTTCCAGAGAAAACATAAGAGGGAGATTAGGACACAAAGCGATTTGAGGAGGTATATATGGCATATATAATAAGAATAAATGGACGATGCTTCCATCATCTCTCTGTACTCACCTGTCATACTTAAGGTAACTGGTACTCGTCAGCTCCAGAGACAGATTGAGCCAAACTAAGATCCCCCTCCTTAAATGCTTGCTCATGTCTGCAGAGGGATCAACTGAATCCAGCACATTCATATTCCAGGAATCTTGTTTAGACAAGTACAATTAAATTATATTAATACAGAGTATAAATTCACTTATAGAATGTAATTTCCAGAAGTCCAACTTTCAGCAGTAGTGAAAGGTTCTGAATTTTCAGATTTTAGAACAGTAGAAAACCAGATGTATTGAAAATTAAACTACTGTTTTAAAATTGGAAAAGACAAAATTTTTATTTGAGATATTAGATATTATAGAGTGTAGGACACTGATAAAATATACTGTATCTTCTACCACTCACATAAGCAGAATATCACTGTCAGCTTACCATTTTATTATTCATGCCTTCATTCACCTTTAAATGCAAAATCTATTAATTTGGCACAACCTAAGAACTTCTCTTTTGCACTGAAGTTGCACTTCATTACTAATTGTACATATTTTCAGTGCGCTGATATTGACTGTGTCATTTAACATCATCAGTGATTTAACATCATGAAACTTGGCTCTATTTTTAATTTTGTTCCAAGAAATTTTTAGTAATGGAATTTCCTAAAAGCTCTTAGGAGCCAAGGCTGAATGTTTTGTATTATGCAGGTCCCCTAACGTCAATCACTTTACAACTCTGGTAGCCTTTCCTTAGGGCAAAAAAGAATTCCTCAATTTGTGGTAAAATTCACTATGGACAATATTGCATACTTTCTGGTAGCAGAAGTACACCTCTAGAACAACACCACTTCAAACTGTTGACAATATTTGGAAAATGTGATGAATTATTAGGTGCAGAAGAAATGCCTGTGGTCCAGTAAAAGCAGCTTCCTCTAAGACTGGGCCTTGCATTTGCTTATCTTATTAATTGAATTAATTCACAGCATACTGTGTTAGCGAAGGAATGGCTTATGTGAAGCTGTGTTCAAATTATTTCTTAGGATTCAAGTGTGGATGACTTTAATGGCTTAATCCCAGTTTTCTACTCAAGCATGTTTGCATATTTAATATCTTACAATTATGTACAATTTTTTTGCACTTTTTTTTTTTTGCATTTATGTTAGAGCATCTTGGTGTACTCCTGGGCTTAGATGTGATCCTTAACTAGCTCTGTATTGAAGCAATGCTCAGTATTGCCACAGTTCTGTATTCTCAGCCACTGCATCTGGGCAATGGCATGATCAAACTGATGAGAGGACTAGGAATTCTGAGAGTGCCACGGTACTTACCAGCACATGGCTGGGCACAGAGTGCATATGGCTTCAGGAAGGAACAGGCTGTGGAAATAACAGAAAATTTCTGTATAAGTCACCATCTCACCTAGGTTTCCCATGAAAATAAATAGTCTTGTAGAGCCCCATTTGGTGTCTACTGAACTCTGCCCCATTTCCAGTAGCCAGTATTCTTCTGCTGACATGATGGGGGTGATAAACTTATACCTAAGAACATAGTTCTCAGACTTGCCCCTTAACCATTTACTTATTGCTGAAATCAGTCTCTAAGCAGCCTGCTGGTATCCACACACTCCAACAAATGATTCAGCAAAGATTATTGGAGAAAGAGAGAAATCACTGGTAACTATCAGTTTCTTCCTGCATAATATGGCTTGGTCCAAAATTACTACCTGAGTTCTCACACTCCTTTGTCTTCTCTGTAGAGATGCCAGACTGATGACAAGGCACATAATACTGATTGAAACTGATTAAAAGTGCTAGAAGGATGTTTGCTCTCTTTCTTGTAACGTCATGGCTTACCCACCTAAATCGCATTTACTGAAACTTCATTCTTGAGGACTACAGTTTGCTCACAATTTTTCAAAACCAAAGGAAAAGGAGAATAGTTCCAATGATTACCTTTCAAAATTCTAAATAAAAATGATTAAATCATGAAAACGGCAGTTTTATTCCTGTTCAATTCACTGCATATTCATATCAGTTTTTATTGTCTCTTTTTTTTTTTTTAAGACAGAACACCTGAAATATGACAATTTTTTCCAACAATTTTGGTAATGCAAGTATAGAGGTACGTGGTATTTAGGTATTCTGTTTCAAATTACTCTCATTTAAACATACAGACATGTATATTTATATAAATATATAAACCACTCATATTTGTAATCCTTCTAACACCTTACAGATCAACCTGTTTTTGTCAACATCTGTTTGACATATTTTATATGCTTTGTCAGTACATCAGGAAATCATAACTTGTCAATTACTAAACCTTCTTTTCTAATTTCACATAATTACAAAAGCAACCAGATATAAATTGTGTGTAGCTTAATAATACGTGATAATATTTTAAAGATCTTTAAAAAAAGTAAATTGATTTTACAGTATTAGTGTAGTCTATTATATAACATTAACATGCATAACAGATTGCTCTCACAAGAATAAGCGGGTATTATTTTGATTTGATTTTAATTAGATATATATTGTCTCTTCCATTATATATTATGGATATTAATAACAAAGGGGCTTTTATGCACAGTATTTTAAGATTAATCACACTCAGAAGTTTTAAATGTTATTGATATGAAACCACTATTTTGAACAGCCGTTAAAAACACACTGCTTTTGATGTTAATTTTTGTTGGGTTTAACAATGGTAAAATGTTATTGAAGGAAATGTTAATTTTAAATGTGTATTCTCATTTGGAAAACAAGAATATATATTGTTCTTAAAAATCTGCATATGGTTTTGTATTATAACATTTGTCTATTTGGTTAGTAGTGGTTTCTAATTATGGTTAGAGGGTTCAAGACCAATATATTCTACTCTTACTTGTTCCTTCTTCATGTAAGCTTTAGTTATTTTTTGTTGAACAAAAGATTTCTCCACTCAGAATTTTGTTGCCATTATAGATTTTGAAAGTGGATTTGATTTTCTAGAAGTTCATTTCTGCATAATAATTAATTATTGTAAGCAAACACTAGTAGTGGTTCTGGCAGCTAGGTAAGAAAGGATCTATTGAAAAAGTCAGGGTTTGGCCCATTTAGAATATGCTGGGACAATTTTGTGGTGCCTTTTGTGATGTCAGCTGAGGAACTGCACCCAAAAGAGGTTGTTCAGAAACCATCAAACCATTTTATCATTTTACCTGGGCCTCAGGTGTCTATCAGATATTAACAGATTTTCAACACCATTGGCTTGTATTTGATTCCATTAGGAGATATGAAGGTGAAAGTCTGACATTCAACTCCCAAGTTTTAGGTTTTTCAGTCTTTCAGCACTCCCTATTTTTTATACATATTGGATATACCAAAATAACTCCATCCCTTTAACATTCTTTCTATTCTAAATACAATGAGCCATGACCAAAGAGCTAATCTGAAAGAAATACATAGCAAACATAAAACAAAAAGTGGAAAGAATAAAACATTTAAACTGAAACATAATAAGTTATAATGGTTCCATTTTTATAAAATAAATCTGATTTCAATTAAAACAACCTCTGAAGGTAGACGAGTGTATATTATAATAAACGGGCAAATGTAAGGCGTGGGAAAAGTTCAGACATTCCTTCTAGCATATTGAATCAATTAATAGCATGTACAAGGAAACCCTGATTATTTGAAGGAGTGGAGAAAAATGACTTGATTCTTTACAAGTAGTACAGACTATTATTAGTATTCCAGATAGACTGTGTTCTAGGGAGTCCATCATATGCTTTGATCTCTCTGCATCCACAGCTGGAAACTTTGTGCCAGTCTCTGGAAGCAGCACGAACTGACAACAGTCACCTCCATCAGGAAAGTGAGTTAGTGGTTGCAAATGTTAATCAGTGGATCAAAGAACAAAAGTGAGTAAAATTGGGTCTTTTTTTTTTTTTTTTAAATCTGATTTCATTTCCTATGGCCCCAAACAATTAAAGCATTCATAAGAACTCTCTTCTCAACTTACTGCCATATCTTTTATCTGAAGCTCAACAATAGGTTTTTATAAACATACTATTGAGGAGTTTTTACCATCACATTTATGTCCTTATGAATTAGAACAAATAGTCAACTAATAAATAATTTATCTTTAAAAACATAGTACAATTTTCAGACCTGTTAATATAAGTAACTGAACCCTGCAAATAGGAAAAATTTTATATGTTCTCATGCTTTGTGGCTGTTTCATTAGATTTTGCAAAGCTCCCAAAACAACATTTTAAAATTCTAAATGTATTTTTGTCTATACTATTTATGACAATTCTTAATGATGAAAACTACTTCACATTCTTAAAAGTCAATATTTAAACGATCAAGTCAAGCTGGTCAGAAGTACCTAACCTTTATTTCTCATAAGACAAGCATATACTTGTAATTCTGTACATACATATAGCCATAAAGCTAAGCCTTGCCTTCCTTTGATTATTTGAGTAATTTAAACAATTTTTGCCATCTTTATTATGAAACTGTAAGCAGCATCTTTAATAATGGTTTTTGACAGGTAAAATAGGTTGCCTAATTAGTCTATTGTTCTTGTGTACTTCTGCAAAAACTGTCCATCATCAAGAAGAGGGTTGAAATGAACTAGGTAATCGAATGATCTTGAGTCTATATCATAATGATATGCAGTATGAGAATGCCAGCCTGGGTCCACAAGAAGAAATAAATTCTCTATAAAAATTGTATAGGGTTATGGGAAATTATTGCCAATTTGTTATGTCTCTTTGCGAGCACCTTGCTCAAACATATAGAAAGGTGTTACTAGAGAAAATGAACAGTTTAATGAGTTAAATTATAGTACAAAATAATTCTGGATATGTAAGACTGTTTTCTTTTAATAGCAAGTGCTTCTATGAGCCAGTTGGCTCCCTTTACAGGTCCCTTTATGTA
The DNA here is from genome assembly GCA_013397175.1 of Platysteira castanea. Classification (NCBI taxonomy): domain Eukaryota; kingdom Metazoa; phylum Chordata; class Aves; order Passeriformes; genus Platysteira; species Platysteira castanea. The sequence goes on along the minus strand of VYXC01002710.1, from coordinate 170,669 downwards.
GTCTGAAAAGCCTATAACTTAGGTCTCTAACAAATCTGATCAATTTAAAGCCTTTTAAAGATAAAATGACTAATTTAAAAAAATCCATTGTCTGTATCAAATAATTTCTCTTTGACTAAAAAAGAAAGCCCAAGACTGCTTTTGGAGATGCAGATACCTACCTGCAGATACCTATGATCAACCTAATTTAAAAAGCTCACTGATAAGGTCAGGACGTCTTGTGTGCTGGAAATCACAACTCTAGCCCTGGAGATTCATTAGTGCATTGGTGGTTTCTGATTTAAATGATACAATTCTGGTTTAAAGTCTACAATAGAACTATACTAGACTCCTTGGCAAGGCAAAATTCCTTAATTACTTTTTTTCCTTCTTTTGACTAAAATGTTTAGATCTTTGTCATATTATAAAAATGCCATGACACTGTTTTCTGACTCTGTCTTATTTCTTTAACACTGGAAAAAAATTCTCAAGTTGCATATGAATTAATATTAAATAAATGAATGTAGCTCCCTATTAATACAGGCACCATATTGCCTATTTTGGGGTTGTTTTTTCCCCCAGTCAGTTTCTAAATTATATTTTCAAAATAGTCTGTGTTTTGACTAGGACACACAGAGTTTGGAAGAGGAACTTTCTTTTATAATAATTTACATAGATTTATAGTTCATATTGTGTAATCAATTTTAAATAAAAGGCACTTTTTATAGAGCAGAAAATGAAATTCACAGGACTCCTTTGATTACTTTGGAGTTTTTATAGAGATGTCTCAAGTTCAGAAAAGTAACAAAGTATATGCAGTCATTCTGAATTTTTCACATTTTAATTAAAAAGAAATCTTGGAATTCTTAGGGGGGTTTTTTTGGATAGTAGGAACTAACTCAGAAATAATTTTCAAATTTAGGCTTTTTGGAATGATAGAGTAAATCAAATCAAGGCTATGGTGTATATCATATCATTAGGAATCAATACAGGCAAACTAATATAAAGTTTAAAAAATAAAATTATTAATAGCTTTGCCGGATTGGGTAATTAACTGATTACAGTGGCACAAAATAGGTTTCATAAGTACAAATTTACAAAACCAATTTTTGTCTTAGGATTCCAACTTCCCCAATGACACCATATGGATATTTAAATATACAATTTTGTCACAGGTGAAAGTGAGCAGAATGTTTTGCAGAGCAATCTGCCCTCTCAAAAGTTGGTTTTTTTTTTTTTATCTGCACTATATGGTGCCCAAGTACTGGACACATGACAAAAAGAGAACATTCACAGTTTACTTTTTCTGTAGTCAAGGAGGTGAAATAAAGATCCCTTTTGATATTAATTTCATTTTAGAATCACCTCATTGCTGGTTATCCTTCCTTACACCTTGTTAAAGTTTGATTTGACACTTCCAATAACCTAGATCAAAGATGTCATAATACATAATTGAAGGCCATATGGGAAGACTTGGTAAAAATTCATTTTGCAGGGAAGGGAACACATGCACTTATCTAACTGATACTTAACAGTAACAGTGCTGTTTTAATTCAGACAAAAATTTTTAGCAGGTTGCTCCAATAAAATTGAATAGTTGAGGTTGTGCAAGGGTGTATCAGACCAAATTTGTTATGAATTCAGTTATTTTTCAACATGTTAACTTCTTTTCCAAAAATATGGAGATGCAATAACAAATAAGTGACAAGGTCTTGAAATATAAATAATATGTGATTTATTTCAACACAATACTATGCTGTAGAGATGATAATACGAGGTGATTGGTGGTAAATTTTTTATATATTGTTTGCATTAAATGATATTATAGATCAGATTTCAGAGTCAGTGTTTGCTTAGTGAGGAGCTGCAATAGAATAACATTGCAATGGAATATTGCTATTCTACTTACTTATTCATTTATTATCTATTCAGTTTTCCAGTTTTTATTTTATTTATTGCTGTTCCTTTTATGTACATTTCTTTGTTGTGGACTGCTTTTGTTCTCTTTACTATTCTTTGAGTCTATGATGTGTGGAGGTAATTTTGAACAAAATTAAGAGTGCTAAATCAACATTACCAATATGCTTGTATTTGCCTGGAATGTTAACCATCTCTTAAGATTTGTATTTCACATATAGTGTAGGCTTTTTATTGTAGAAGGTTATTTGAATGTCCTCTAAGAATTGCTGAATTGTTTATTGATCTAATAATTATATATATTTCTTGGAACTTCTGATGTCTGTCCTTGTTTTGTTCCTTTATCTTAAAAATTTAATAAACAAAACATCAAAGAAAAAGGAATTTAAAAAAAGAAAAAGATGCCTAAGAATAGATCCCTGAGGCTTTTCTATTTGAAAATCTTCTATATCAGAGTTATTGTTTATGGAAATCTTCTGTGTACAATTTCTCAACTAACCTGCAAAAGTCTCCGTGGAGTTATCTATAAGCCCACTATCTCTGAGCTGTTAAGGAATATTTTATGATCGATAAAAATTTCTCCTGTAAATATGTTTCTCATTGAATTAGAGATAACATTGCTGTTGTGAGGAAGAGAGCAGTATTGGTGGAATGAAGCTAGATTATATACTGCAGTCAGACTTGTTTTCTGGCACAGGTATTTGAAATCCTTGAACATGAACTATTCAAATAATCTTTGTTGAACTAGAATGTGTTTATACACTTTTCCTTTTATTTTTCTTTGTGCTGACCATCGTGGGACCTATTTAAATTGAAAGCAGCAGTAATTGTAAAATGTAAGTAAATGTCTTCATTGTTGTTGAAGCAGATTAAGTTAAGGTGCTTCAGTGTTAAGTGTTTTGGCCTGGGTGTGTTCTTTTCAAACACAAACACAGGTTAAGTGAAATAGTTTTAAATGGAGGGGTTTTTTCTGTTTTTCAATAGAATCTAATCTTTCAACTTTTTTCCCTGATTTTTTTTTTGTACATTGACTACATTGTTCCTTAATTCCCTTATAATTTTTCATGAGGCATAGCTATTTCAAAATACATCTGTGTGCACAAATACTATATATACCTCTTCCTCATCATTCTTTATCACTGAATAGTTTGAAGTATTTATTTTCCATTACTACTTAGATTTTTAAACATCTTCTCCTTCCTGTTGACTTTGTTTTTGGCATTGGATAACTTGAAGATTATTCATGAGGTTAGCTTTCAACCTGTGGTCTAATTTTGCATGGGTTTTAAGTTTTCGAATACACATGAGGATTTGTGGGTAGATATCAGGAGGCTTTCAAGCAATCATTTCAGAAGGGTTCAAAATTTGTTTTCTTCAGGAAGTTTTAATGCAAACTTCATTCAGTAAGGAAACTCTTGGGAACTGAATGTGCTAAACTTCAGTTTTGTTTCAAGAGTGTGTATAGATACACCACATTTCTTTCACTTTTGATAGATTTAGTTCAGAAAACACCATTAACCATAGGTTTCTAACTGAGGTCACCGTTTTTTAATTGGTTCTTGGTGATGATCAGGATCCATTGTGAAGTATGACTATTTCTTTCAACATCCTGTATTAACAGCTGTTGACTTTGTTAGAAATTGGTGAGTGAATAGCTCCATTAGTTTCTTTATGACGCCATGGAGATTATAGTGTTGGTCAATTGAATTCTGTCCTGAAGCTTTTGTATTGTGGTTAACTGTAGTTTATCTTGTCTCTTCCTCATTTTTTAAGATGCACAAGAGTCTACAAGAGGAGAGGTTGAGGATGGTGTTAATCATAAGGGTCTTCAGTAATTATAACACTATTTGTCATTTAGGTTAATGGTGAAGGTAAAATGAAATATTCAAGTTGTTTTTTCTAAAATTGAGACAAGACAGAAAGCTAAGGATAAAAAGCTAAATATTGAATACATTGAAATATAGGCTAAAGGTTTTTTGAAGAGGTTTAAGTAGCTTTCCATATGTTTTAGGTAATCAGATAATCTCAGTCCTCCTGGAATGTTCTTTGTTACATATTTCTTTGGCTATGTAGTTCTAATCACTAGTTATAGGATCACTCTCCTGAAATTGCATGATTTATAGTACTACTTTATGATCATTACAATATTTGCTGGACTGCAAGTCCTAACCACACTGAATCCTCCGTATTTCTAAAAAATCTGTGGCAAAGACAAAATAAGAAATTCTATTTCCTTATTGTTGCACATAGGCTGATTTTTAAACAGTTGCTAAATCTGTATTCCAACATTGAAAAGAAGCAGTCACATTAGTTGTCAAATAGGCATTCTGCAAAAGATCCTAAAACATTTTCTAACTCACAGAAATTATTGCATATCACACTTGTTTTGATGAAATTAATGCAAGTTAACAAGACCATTCCAGCCTTTAAACTGTGATATGAAATGTTGTTTCTAATACTTATACTGCAAGATATATTACCCTAACATTGAATATCCCGTCAAGAAAAGCATATCCTATATCCAAGTCCAGAAGTGTTCTTATCCATAAATGCTTAAGCATTGTCTGTTTACTTACCTACATCAATTGTGACTTCTAGGGATTATTCCTTAACTAGAAAACCACACGGAAATTACCACAAAGGCAGGTAAAAAGTTTTGTGTGAGCAAAAGGTCATCTTTCTTAATACCGCATGTCTTTACCTTTGATTTTGGAATATTACAGGCTGTTTGGTTTATTAGTCAAAGCATTTTATTATCTACTATTCATACTTCTGTGTTTAAAATTCTGCTTGTGCCCACATTTACGGTAGATCTGTTTGTGGTTTTGTTTGTTTGTAGTGTTATAAAGCACTATGTCCCACTCTTAAACTTTTGTTTATCTCTAGGAAAGTTTGCTGTCATAGAATCATGGAATGTATTTGATTGGAAGGGAACTTAAAGATCATCTACTTCCAAACCTCTGCCATGGACAGGGACACCATCCACTAGACCAGGTTCTCCAAGCCTCATCCATCTGGGCCTTGAACACCTCCAGGGATGGGGCATCCACATCTTTGGGAAACGTTGCAGTGCCTCGGCACCCTCACAGTAAAAAATTTCTTCCTAGTATCTAATCTACAACTAATCTGTTTCAGCCATTTACCCTTGTCCTGTCACTACATGTCCTTGTGAAAAGTTCCTCTCTGGCTTTCCTGTAACCCCTTTTAAACTATGGTAGGCTGCCAAATATTTCCCTTCTCTTCTCCAGGTGAAACAATTCCAACTCTCTCAACCTGTGTTCATAGGAGATGTGCTCCAGTATTGTGAGCATCCAGCCCTTTTCTGGATCCTCTGCAAAAGGTTCAAGTTCTTCTTTTTTTGGGAGCCCCAAAACTGGACAAAGTTTTCTGGGTGGGGTTTCATGGGGGCAGAGTAGAATGGGAGAATCATGTCCCTCAACATTCTGGTCAAGCTTGTTTAGATATAGACCAGGACACAGTTGGGTTTCTGGGCTGCAAACATGCATTTCCAGGGCATGTCAAGCTTTTTATCCAGCAAGACCCCTAAGTCCTTCTTCTCAGAGGTGCACTCAATCCATCACATGCTGTGTTTCTGTACATAGAGCACTTAGATGAAGAATACTCAGGCATATGGTGTGATTCTTGGAGCTGTACTGTGTAGGGCCAGGAGTTGGATTTTGATGTCCTAGTGGGTCCCTTCCGACTCAGGATATTCTGTGACTCTATTGTATGTTTCTGTGAAAGCCTGAGACTGGAAGGAAGGTCCTGGAAATGGAAGAGAACTGTGGAGATCCTGAGACTCATGACTGTGAGTGGGTTCCCAGAACAAAACCTGAACCTTTTGCCCAGCCACTTCTGGCCAGTAGAAAAATTGTGGAGCGGAAGGGAGTTAAAAACCAAGGAATCATAAAGCTGGAGGCAGGGTGAACAAGTGAATATGTTAGATAATCAAGTACTGTAATAGCTCACATCTTGTTGATTATTAAATAAGTGCCAGTACCCAGATGAACTCTGAGTTGTTGACATCTTGGCTGTGACAAATGGACTGCATGGAACCAGCAAACCTATTTTCCAAGAGATTCCAAAAGTATCAGCAGTGTTTTTACATAGAAAGGCAAATTTAAATACTTTCAGAATTTACTTAAGAGACTCACTGCTTCATTTTTTTTTTTTTTTTCTGAATGGCATTGGGCAGGCACTGAGAAACCTTCAGGTACTTTTCTGAAATTCTCAGTGACAAATTAATAGGAGCTATTTTCTAAAAAAAACATCACAAACATGGCAAAAAGGCTTTTGTTCACTTCATTGCAGACTATTGTGGTAGCCTTGCCCATATCCTGTAATTCGATATTAATGATATTTCTTTGAAATCAGATTTTTGGGTATAGGTGGCTTTGGTCATACAAAAATAAGTTTGCCATTTTAACTTTTTTTTCATTACTGTAATTAATTAATTTTGCATGTGAAGAGAAACAGGTTTTTGTTCAGTCCACTGCCAATGAAACAGAAGAGTGTAAAAGTCTGCATAGTGCACACTGAAAAAAAAGAACTAGAGAACAAATGTGTTGCTTCTTGGTTTCTGACAGAAACTATTTATTACATTTGTACTATTTTCCCAAGGAAATAAGCTCAAGAGATATTCTTTCAAATGTGTCAATGGTAGTATTTGCTAGGACTTTAGGAAAAAACCCTTGAGAAGTCCATGAAAACAGAATTATAAATTTCACAGCTGACTGGTGTATTAACATAAAAGTGTGGTATTTAAATATTCTCATGAGTAGGATAAAACCCAACTTAGTTTGTTATGGATATGTTCTTCATAATTAATCCTATAGTGGTTAATGAGATGTGAGACCTGAGTGTAGCTTGTCCATGTTTGGGCATTAACAGCTTCTGTCTTATACACTAATAACAGCTCTTTTCTAACTAATTTTGATTAGAATTACAGGTTTTTAACATCCTTGAAATGCATCCTTCCTGTCATTGAAGACAGAAGCATTACTGTCCTGAGAGCATTGAGGAGGACAATGAGACCATTACTTCCTGTCAGACTTATTTGAATTGACCAGTATTTTTAAATGCCTTTGTAGGTGCACAGACAGAAAGAGAGACATAACTCTGATTATGTAGGTCTAATCTTCTTCAGAAACCAGGAAATAATCAGTAATCATGCATGTTCTTCCTCAAATCCAAGTTCCACCTCTCACCAGGATAAAATTAGTTGAAAGAGAATAAAAGGAACAAAAATAAGCATTAGAAAATACAACTTAAAACTGAAACTGGAGAGGCTGGTTGCTTAGGCTTTGATAAAATAAAGCCTTCTTTGAAGATGTAAACGTATACAGCTACAAGGGAAAACCATGATCGGTTCTCAGGTTCTGACTGAAAGTGCTGCCTGGGCTGAACTTGTACCATGCTTCAGTCAGCTAATTTTACATTGGAGACCCAGCTGAGCAGTGGAAATAAAAAACTGTCACACTTCCCTATTCTGTAAACTTGGCACTGTCTTTCGTCTGAGCTCTTCCCAGCAGTATCTGCCCTGAGAGTCTCTGCAGTTGTTTGGATGGTGTTACCTCCAACAACCAATGCTAGCTGACATAAAATGAAGAAAACATCTCTCTTTGAAATATGATCTACCCCAAAAGAATTTAAACACCAAAGTAGCTCTTATGTGGAAGTGTGGAATGTCTCCAAAACCTATTAATTGCTAAATACTGTCAAAGCATTTGATGAACATTCTGCTGCATATTATTTTAAAAAAATCAGTTAATACATTTCATATACCAGTTGAAGGAAATCTCTTCTTTTAAAAACATACAAGCTATGAAACCATAATGATACCAAAGAGAAAATAAAACATCCTAGAAAACATTTATCTAAAACAAAAAGTCAATTTGGAGTAACCGGCAGAAGATTAACCCTTTTGCAATTACATAACAAGAGTTATCTCAAAACACAGCACCATAGAAAAATTAAATATACTGTAAACACACTTTCTCATAAACTTATTAGGATTTGCAGAATAGCAGGAAATAATAAGAACAGAATTCATGCCAATTAGTCCTGATATGAAGCCATGACATTTTACTTTGCAAGCAGCAAAAAGAAAAGTATTTTGTTCAGAACCTGATCCAGCTCTAGCTGCAGACAAGGAAATAATGGGAAAGTCCAATGGAAAACTACAGATCATGCTAAAAATAAAATGGTTTTAAAGTAAATATATATTTAAGATAACAGATAGCTTAAGACAATATATACAACTAAGAATAAGAGCTGTTGTCTTTAATTTCACAGATTATTAAGAATCTGATTCATGATCTAACTTGTTGTTGTGCTGGGTGCTGTACAGATAAAGAACAAAAGACAGTCCAAAAAAAAGACTATTTTAAAATATCAGGAATAGTAGTCTAACAGGAGAGTGAAGTATGTTGACTTCTTTGCTGGCAAATATAGAATTCAATTAGGAATTCATATGGAAGGATTTCTGTCTTAAAGGATAAAGAGATTACAGACAACTTGAAGGATTTCTTTTGCATGGGTCTTCATAGAGGATAATAGAGACATACTTTCCTACATGTAGTGAAGGTATCATATGATGGAACAAGTCAAGAAATTAAATTTAAATAAATCACAGCAACTAGATGACATTCACCTAAGATTAAGATTTATTAAATAACTAATTACTAAACTACCTATATTGCTGCATAAAATAATGTAATTTATGTATAGCATAAGCCTGTATGTTTGTCAATTTATATCCTTCTTGCCAAATAGGTTGCCAAAGGTAATCCCAATAAGCCTAGATCAGTGAACTTCTTTTCAGCATAAATCCTTGTCCTGTTGCTGTTAGGTATTTTTCAAGAGAAAAGTGTGGCTTCTCACTTTTAGGTTTTGCTTATGTTGCCTTTTCATAAGTCATTTATTATTTGCTGAAAAAATATATATTTATCTCTGAAAATTCTTATGCACAATTGACATGTTTTAGGGATAGCATTCTCCAAGTTAGTACTCCTGCTAAAATCACATGCTGCTTCCCCTCCTTCTCCAACTGGAGGCACAAAAGACAAAGATCACAGGTTGAGATAAGAACAATTTCCTGGAAACAGCAATGAGATAAGAAAACAAACTGTAACAGCAACAATATTAATAACTAAAGGTATAAGTAAAGAAAGATTGATATGGAAAGTCCCCAACAATATGCAATATCAGACAATTCTGTCTGCCATGTTTTCTCAGCAGGAAACCTTTCTTTCCTGAAGACAGTCCTTTTCCCCTGCCCTGGAAATGACATGAGGTGGTAGAGCGTAATCTCCCTTCCAGGTACTGGAACCCTGCTGTAGCGGGTTTAGTTCGATAACTGGGCAGAAACACCAATTTTGTATAGTGGGTTTGTTCACATTCTTGAGATAAGAATTCATTTGTTCACATTCATGAGATAAGAATTAGGAGAAACACAAAGCAGGCACCAAACTTAAAGAATATAAAGAAGTTTATTAATAGAACTAAAAGAAAAAAAGAAATAAGAAGGAATTAAAGCAAAAAAACCCCCTTTTTCCTCCAGCACCTCCCCCTTTTATCCAACTCACACAAAGGATAACAGACTATGATTTTGGTCAGTATAAACCTTCAGAACCCTTCTCCTCCCCCCATCCTCCTCCCTCCTTCCACTTACAATGTAAAGACACAAACCTGGGATGATTTCAGTCAGTTTACCACTCTATAATAGTCTTTCATTAGTTCATTTAGGGAGAGGAGTCTCTTTTTCCCATGCTATGGAGCTTTTCCACAAGAAACAGTCTTTTCGTGGCATCCATGTCACAGCACAACAGCTGCCTGGGATGGATTCTGTTGGCATGTGTAAGTCCCTTCCCTTGTTTACAGCTTTCCCCACAACGGTTTTCGAGGATTCACTTGTAGCTAATGGGGTACTAGTTTAAGGATGAGCAATTCCAGAGCAAAGGTTCTCTTCATCCATCTCTAGGATCATCTTCATCTCTAGAAACAGAGGTTTTCTTCTTCTTCGCTGGGAGCAAAAGTCTTCACCTCATCACTAACCCTCTCTGTTCAGGCTTCTCAGTGGATCACAGCTATTTCAAAAATTACTTCAGCAGAATCATCTTTACTCATGACTACAGTTGAATGCTCTACCCACCATGCTTATCATGAAATTACAAGGGAGTCTTGATATATCATAGGCCATCACCATAGCTTTACAAAAGAATTTCATCTTACTAGCATCTCCTCTATCTCTTCTCTCTGGGCTTCAGCTCTTTCTTCTTTACTGACTTAGGTGTCACTAATCATGATGCCTGTTCATGTACCTTTGCCTTTCCCTTTCCCTCTAACCTGGGAAAGGATTGGTGTCTGTAGGTTTCATCTCTCTGCCCTCTTGAACTTACAGCGCTGAAGGAGTTAATCTCTACCCATGCCCTTGTAGCTGGAGCTTATCTGTTTCTGCCAAGCTGCGCCTGGAGCTGGTCTTGGTGTAAAGGTTCATCTCGACAGCCGGATCGGAGGGGTGGGGGCCACCTCGGCCTGCACAGAGCTGCGGGCCATGGCCCGGCACCGCTGGTCGAGGGGGCCAGGCCCGGCCAGGCCCAGCCCTGGCCCTCAGGGCTGAGCAGCCACGCCCAAGTTACCTGTGCCAAGACCGGAAAAGCAAAAAGGCAGGTTCCTGCCTTGTCTGTCTTTAAATGATGTTTTTTACAGAGGCGTGTCAGCTTCTGAGTGGCTTAATAGAGCTGTCAACATTCAAATTAGTCACTTGTTGCTATAGGACACAAGAAAGAACCACTCTCACACCTGCTTGAGCAGAAAGAGAAGAAGAAGCTTTATTCTGAGATTCTTATATTTATAGATTTCTCAATTCCACAAGAGATTGGAGGGACAGTGTCACTTCCTCTTCCATTCAGTGGACAAAAAAACTGTTTGTCAAACTTTCCCTCACCGCAAAGGAATGAAAAACAGAAAGAACAGTTAAGTAAACATTGTCTGTTATTTACATGAAAGCTGTGAGAAAATTTCTGACTCCAAGGTTACAACAGAAGGCTAGCAAAAAACAGGACAACAGTCAGTCAATTGGTTCTGTCAGGTTTGGAGGAATTTACAACAGCCCCTTGCAGCAAACATCACTTCCTTGGCTGGTGGAATATTTTTTTTTTTCTTAACTAAAACTTCAAGCTGTGCTAGCCCATGACACCTGCCTTGTTGGAACCAGGACAACAAAGTAGGCTACATTGTTCAATCCAGAGTCATTTCACTACATTACAGACAACTCAACTACGTTTTGTACTTCTGTGCTGGTGGTCATGATTCCATGACTGCTTGAAAACAGTTAATTTATACAGATTTTTAGACAAATCTTTCAACAATCTTGAAAGTTGCTAAGATTCAAGCAGTGACTGTATCATAAAGTTCACTCAAGCTCCTGCAGTGCTGTTGCACTCTGGTCCTCATAGCACATCCAGAGGTCTGTCTTTTCAGAACTGTCCACTTGCCATAACAGCTTTTCTAAAAAAATTAAAATTTCTCTAGGAACATGAAAAGGTATTTGCTATATTCTCTGATGCTGCATATTCAATGATTGTTTTTAGAATATGATTTCAGATATATGATAATTTCCTTAAAAAAACCATATTCTAACAGTTGTCCTCATTAGTCAGCCAGACTTGATCTTGAGACCTTAAAGAAAAATGAAATAAACCTAAATGCTTCGCAACTCCAATACTGCAGCATATTTAAAGAGGGAAACAGAAGTTTTGAGATCCATACAGGTATAATACATACATACATAATATACATACATGTGTAATACAGGTGCTGGTGAAGACACACCTCAAGTACTGTGTCCAGTTCTGGTCCCCTCACTTCAAGAAAGGTGCTGCAACGTGGTCAGAGAAGGGCCACAAAGTTCGTGAACAATCTAGAGAGTAAGTCCCATGAGAAGTGGCTGAGGGAGCTGGGGTGGTTTTCTGTGAAGAAGAGGAGGCTTAGTGAAGACCTTATCACTCTCTACAATTACCTGAAAGGAGGTTGTAGTGAGCCTACATCTCCCAGGCAACTAGTGGCAGGAGTTGAGGAACTCTGCTGTGGCAGGGGTGGTTCAGGTTGGACCATAGGAACAATTTTTTTCATTGAAAGAGTTGTTAAAGATTGGAATGGACTGCACAGGGAAGGGGTGGAGTCACCATCCCTGAACATGTTCAAGAAATGACTGGAAGTGGCACTTAGTGCTATGGTTTAGTTGCTATGGTTGTGTTCGTTCAAAGGTGATCTTTGAGGTCTTTTCCAACCTTAATGATTCTATGATTCCATGATTCTGTAATGGTCGTATACCTGCTCAGGCTTTGGGGGTTGTGCTTAAATATTTGTGAAACTTTCATCTACTATGTGCCTCTCATAACAGCCATGACTGACTGTAACATGAGATATCTTTTATTTTATTTTATTATAGTGTTGTTAGCAATTGTTTTGTTAAGTATTCCAGTGAGGGACTAAATTTACTTATCTAATAAGGTTATCATCTCTCAAGTCATATATCTGAAATATTTTCTCTTTTCTCTGATATGTATTGTCTTAAGTTTGACTAAGAGTGTTTTTCATGAATTTAAAAAAAGCTCAGTGTGTCTTTTAAATTGCTTAAAATTATAATGCATATATTTTCTGTGTCAAAGACAATGTAACACAACATTGTTACAATAGGCTCTATGACATTATGGAACCAGTCATCTGGTAACAGACAGGGGTTTTTTCCTCTTCTTCATTGATGATCCAATGTCTTTCTGCTTATACTTTTATGTCACAGACATTAAGACACTACCTTGAGAAGGTTCAAACGTATAATCTCTCATTTGTCTTTGTAAAAGGCAGCACTGCAAATTTGTTCTTTCCATTTTGCCTTATTATTTTAGGTGAGGGGAGGGTGTGGGAGGTGTAGTGTGAATAGTACTGAATTAAATCACAGAATCATCAAATCATAGAATAGTTATCTGTTTATAGAAAATAAATGCTGGAGCTTTTAGGTAGTTACATCAAAGACATTTTCTTCTAAATCTATAGAAATATAGAGCATAAATTGGTTATTTTGGGTTGCCTGTAGCAATAAATATTTTTCTAATGAAAACACGTATTGAGAAAAAGTCCATGGATTTTTACATGGCTTTTTGAGTTTTTTGAAATCACCAGCAGTCAATTTAGTTGCTCTAATCTTTAAACCTAAGGGCCTAATTCTGACAAAGTCTTTTGATACGTTTTCATTACTTTCGTATGATATTTGCTTGGAGAGAACTGTAGAATATTGAAACAGAAATTCATATTATAATAACATTCATCCTCAATTTTCTGAGACTCAGAAAATTTGTCAGTCATTTGTTCAGTGCAAAACTGCATAACTCTGAAAAGATTCATTAAGAAAAAATTCTTATTTTCATAGAGGACACATTATGGTTACTGTGCAGATGATCTTTAAAAATAATCTTTAAAATTTAGCATATTCAAGTTCCTCAGTACCAGAGTAGCCATAAACCTATTTGCTATTTAGTCATTTAACACAATTATTTACTCTTCAAGAGATATACAGTTACTATAGCAACAGCTACATTTACAGTCCCAGAATAAATGGAAAGCCTAATCTGTCCTGCCAGTAAAGCAAAAAGCTTTTTAAAATGTAGTTTATCTGTTGCCTTTATAATAGAAATTAGTGGCACTCAAATTATGAACCATGATCTGGTTGCAGACTGCCAGCTTTGATCTTGAAGGCAACTGTTACACCCAGCTCATGGTTTGACTGCATGTTCAGTAGCTTCGACAAGTGACAGTAATATACTCTTTTATTTTTTTTTCTTTAGACTATGATAAGATGACAGATGCAGACAGAATAAATGAGAGAATCTTTAGCTGACTCTTTATGTGGTTGAAATGATCAGTAACCTAGGGTGAAAAAGAGTTACCTTTCACATAAAATGGTAATTTAATAACAATGATATAAAAAATTAGAAGTAATATTATTTTTTAGAAGTGTTACAATTTTCCTTATGAAAAGATATAAATTAGAAAATTTTGAAAAGAGAGTTATATAACTCTTTGCAGGCTTCCTTATGGCTCAAAGAATTTGTGTGTGCAACTTGATATGAATTGGTTTTACAGATTAAATTAGACTAAAATAAGATATCACTGTATTCCAGAACAAGCAATGTGCTTGCAAAATCGACCTTACACTACCTTGTACGTAGAGCCTGGGCTCTTCATAATAAAAATATTTGCTACAAAAGGGATACTAAGGTGATCCATTTGGATGATGCATTTCTATCTTAAAGATGATATTAAATAATTATTATTGTTATGAAGGTACCAAACCTTACAGGTGTCTGCAGAAGGAGTTACATGAGGAACAAAGCTCCACTGATCTGTGCATCAAATCAGTTGAGTATGATTTGTACTCTGTGTCAACAGTGAGTCACTGAAGTTGGGTCAATCAGTGCCTGGCTTGCTCTTCCTCTCCCTTTGTGCTGGCTTGATCACACCCCTTGGGACAGGAGCTATAAATGCTCTCTAGAGCTCTCATCCCCTTGCCTGCACGTGTTGCTAACATGGCATATCAAACACCTCAACAACCTCAACCCCTTCTGCTTGCAGTCATTAGTAGAGAATGGCTATATTCTGGCCTTGGAGTGGTGCATACTCTTGTTCTTTTTAAAAATTAAAAAAAAAAAATTGATATATTTTCACTGATTTAGATATTCCAAAGCTCTTAAAAATAATTTTAATCCTAAAATGTGTTACCTCCAGCAGTTTTCATTCTTCTTCCATTTGCATTTATATGATCTTATGAAAAAAACCAGGAAATTTGTGCAGTGTATTGCCTTAGCTGATTTTCTCCTCCTAATTATTGCAAAGATTGAAGAAGAAACTTTACTTGACAGATACATAAAACCCTGTCTTGAAATTTGATTTTCACTTTTTAAAGTGGTGCTTCTTACAACTTTTGTTTATGATGTTCTCTATAAAAGAAAATTCCCGTATATTCTTATGCAAGGAAAGCATCTAGATTCATAATTCTTGAACAAAGCTGGAATATTTTCAGGCTTGAAAGTTCCTGGTGAGAGTTTCTGTGAAACAGTCTCTTCAGGTAAGAAGACTGGAAAATAGTCAGTGTTTGCAGATGTACTGAAAATTTCTAATCAGTAACATGTCATACTACTTAAATCTTGATTACTGCATAGGAGGTAGATATTTGGCAGCCAACTGGTCTGAGATTTAAAAAAAAAAAACAAACTATGACAAATTACAATGTTAGGATTAAGCAAAAATTATCTTAAAACTAAAAACTACCTATTTCTGTAATTTGTGAAGAAATAAGATTGTATAATACATGTGACTTTAACTAAAAAGGTGTGGGAAAAGATGCAATCATTTCTTGTACCTTATTTCACAGATATTTTTAAAATTACAATAATTTACTTAAAAAATAGTTATTTAGGAAGGTTGTGGAATGGCATTTCATGTTCTTCCAGAGCAAAGAGCTGAACTGAATGCAAACAGCTGTAAATTAAGAAATGTGGAATTTCAAATTCAGACTTCTAAATCCAAGAGGTACTGAAATACAGAACACAGTCTTAACTCTTTCTTCATTAGCAGCAGTCCAATCCAGTTGTAGCTTGTACATTTACTTTTTCATGGGCAGAAAAAATAGGAAAGATTTAGCCCTATATTAGAATGGATTAATTCAAACTCAAGGCCTCCTTGTAGTAATCAATGAGTTGTTCCTTCTCTCGTTTGTATTCTTTTGTACCAGGTCAGTGTTAAAAGTTTTAACATCATCCTCATCCCCAAATCTGGGCTTTATTTTTTACTGCAGTTACAGTAATTTCAAACACTTAAAAAGGGGATCAGTGTCTCCACTTTGTTTTTCTCTCCCCAGAGACTCAAACACCTCCCCTCATATTCTCCCTATCCTCCTGTTACTTAATAATTTGTGTTCCCCTGAGAAGCTTTTCCATGCATAATTCACATCCCTGCCTGTCTTCATCCATTCTTAAAAATCTGTCTAAATTTTTTGTAGATTGAATTTCTTGAGTGGAAATGAGACACCTTCCCTATTCCTCCTGTAACAGGACATGTTTGAGCTGCAAGTGTGCAGATGTACTGAATGGACTCTCACATGATTTTGTGTTGCTGCTGATGCTCAGCCTTACACTGCCATGAGCTGGGAGAATGCAACTCCACTTTCTGCTATCTCCCACCTCATGTGAGCACTGCTTGGTTATGGTCCCCAGGTACTCAGCTTGTATAGGTGAACATGAGGAATATTTTGGTTTATTTGTTCTGCAGACACTTAACTGACCAGTGTTGGAGAACAAATCTCATGAATTATTGGTTTTGACACTAATGAAGTAGTTGTAGCTATGTATAATAAGTTAAAAAAAAACCCAAACCAAAAAACCCTTGATGCCAATAACAAATATGATTACATTTTTTTGTTCAAATAAGTGCAAAATGTTGATACTCCTGACCTGTAGACCACACTGGGAAAGGTGAAAGAGGAGTGAGAAGATTGTATGCTGGGAAAATTTTACTCAGATAACTTACATTTGAATCTATGACTATAAGTTATACAACAAAGCCAAGGAAGTGAACTTAAGCTTTAGAACTTCAGAGCACATATAGAAATATTGACCTTTGAACAGCAAAGTTCTCAACATTAAACACAAGAAAGCTGGGATTTCTCTACATTATTTTTAACATTTGCAATTTTCTTCCTTATCTTTGAAGGGAAGATTCTTCAGTCCTTGTTCTATCAAGACTGCCAGTATTAATTATTAATAAGAATTTTGTTCAATGAATAATGACAGAGATGGCGCCCTTTGTTCCCAACAATTATTTATTTTCAGTCTGTGAACTCTTCAGTTACATCTTCTTGCAGTTTTGGATCACGTATGCCTTAAATTTCCTCATGTCATTTATCTCTCAACTTTGGTTGTCACACAAAAAATATAACTTTTACCTGCAGTTTTGTCTTCATCTTGGTTTCCTTTTTCTCAGTATTAACTCTCATTAGTCCTTAACTGTCAATTTTAGTTTCTATTATTGCTTTGAGCAAAAATACTATAATTATCTAGAGCACTGAATATGTATTGACTAGGTTAACATTTAGATTCAGTATTACAGATATGAATATTAAAAAAGACCTCTTCAATTCAAAAAGTTTAAATCACTTCTCAAATATTCTGATCTTATGTTTGAACTTTTAAAAAAGATTCTGGGGAAAGGATTCATAGTTTAACTTATGTTTTTTCATTGGAGATATAAAATAATCTTATCAGAGTCAAAATTTCTCAACAGAAAAGAAAACTATTTGTCAACAGATGCATGAAGATAGCATTCAATAACAATTAGTATACAGAAATGATTAATCCTTTATGCACGCTGAAACTGATTTGGCAGTTCAAGTTATTAATGTTATAAAGGTTCATCCTTGCACAGTCATACTGATATCTCCCTCTCCTCCTACTGCTTTTGCAGAAAAGTCAAAGGTGGGGGCTTTTTTTTTTTATTTTTCCCCAATAGAAAATGGACTGGAGAAATAAGCATTGTAGCTGAAAAACCATTTTTAAGCTAGCATCAAAAGTATCCTTAAGACTGAAGTTTGGTCTGGTAAAAATTTTCAATTCACCACTGGAGAGGTTCTCATTTATCAGCCAGCACCCACAGAACCCATTCTCAGGAAGCACTACGGAAGTGGGTATGACTAATTTCTTACAGGTACTTTCCATATAGCAGACTCTTCCCGGAGGTTAAAAGAGTAGAGCATAGCACTATAGATGCATACACAGAGCATAGACTATTCTGTGCCTTTTGGCCTGAGAGTCTGGGAATACCACCCAGCACTGTTTAGTTTGCTAACACAGATGTAGAAATGAAAACTGGGATCTGATGGTTCTAAATCCTGTCTGATCTGAACTGTTCATGGCTGCCACAGGAGGTCTCTAACTCCACCCTGGGCACTGTGGTAGGCTGCCTTAATATGACTCAGTGTTCAGAAAATATCTGCCTTCTTCATAATTCACGTTTTCTTACTGATTTGATAATTGAATTATGCGGCACTGACTGTAACATTGCAAGGGTGGAATTGCGAGGATGGCAGACCACAGAGTAACTGGAATTAGAAGTGCCTTTTCAGATGTACAACAGTATGCCTGAGGAAGCCTCCTGAAAAAGGAGAGGTTGGGATAGTATAAGAAGTCTTTTATCTTTTTAATGTTTATGATTCTCTGAAAATAATATTCAAGGAAGTAGCTCTTATGAAAGACAGTCTCAGATGCAACAAATAGTGATATTGATGAGAACAAATTAGTTTCATGGTGGAAGTGTTTAAAAATAAAAGTTTCTTTGAACTCAGTGAGAACCAGATTTAATGAAATTTAAATTAAAGTGAATGGAATAGATATGTAAGAGTTAATCAACTGGAATGGCAATCATATGGAATAGAGGCTCTTTTCTTCGAAAGAAACTGCTTGAATGAAATCATCTATCTTGATGTTTATTGTTCTTTGACTGAGGCATGCAAATGTATATTTTTTAATGCCAAATTCTGATCCAATTAAAGTAAATATCAAGGATTTGGATTTTTTCTGCCTTTGAGATTGTCTCTTCTATAGGAAAGTGAATTGTCTGCCTGCACTTTTGTGGAAGTGCATTTTGGCAGCTCAACAAAGTCCTTTTTTGTTGTTCTAATGCAGCTGTTAATACATTGCAATGATATTCTTTTTGTCTTTCTTAACATAATTTCACATTTAGCATGAAAATAGTAATCTAAAGTTAACATCGCTACTTTCTAATTTTGCTAGAGTTTTGCAGGTTGCAACAGAATATAGATAAAATTTCACTTTTTTGTGATGACATATTCCAGCTGATTCTTGACCAGCTGGAGGTTTGCCTTAAAATCACTAACAATCTGTCCACACTATGGAAACAAAATTAGGGTAAGTAAATTCTTGCATTCACTTCAGTGATATATATGCAATACTTAGTTTTGATTTATCTTCCCTTTTTCTCCTGTAATATTTGTAAATATTATCCCCTCTCCTACTACAACCATATTATTGAGGATATCTTCCCTTAAAAAAGTTATCTTACTCTATTCCTGGATTGAAAGTTTTTGTATGTATTTTAAATTAATTATTACTACTGTGATTATCTAACTGATGTTGGTAAAACAATGATTTTATCCCATTCACGAACCAAATACACATAAATTATTATAGCAATATGGAAAAACTCAAAATCACCAATGACTGTTGATGAACCCAGTTTTTGACTGACATGAATACAAGGCTGGACTACAGTTTTATCCAGAACAGTGTCCTGTCCCTGCTCAGTGGACTGTATCAGCTACAGGATGCAGTTGTATTTCACCCAGGATACCTCCTTAGCAACTTCTACCAGTTCTTCCAAAACAGAAATCTACAGTGTGTCTTAGCATTTAATAGTTCTTGATAGGTTTTAATTTCATGCAAACAATTAATTTGATTTTGAAAGAATAGTCTATTCAGTATGACAGCTAGCAATGAGCACAGAGCTCTCCTACCCATATGAAATTCTGGCAGCAGATGCCTGTACTCAAAAGAGGTGGCTGCCACCACAGATTCTCTTTACTTCCGACTCCATTTTTCAGTGCTAACTTGCTTGGGGTGGACAAGTTCACTGAGGGCAGTCATTCACGGGCTCTCTAAGGCGTCAGCAGTTCACTATTCAGCACAGCTTCAGCAGTTCAAGTGAGAGATGTTGATAAGATCATCCAGGACTTTATTCTTCATTGATTCCTTAACTGTCTAGGCAGTGTCAACAAGATACACATTTCAATTTAGTGCCTGTCCCAGGGTATTAGCCACAAGGCACAGACAAATCAGAAGATGCCACAGAAAGGATACGCAATCCCCTTTTTTCTATATCTCTAACCTCATCCAGTACAGAAGATCTTAAAAGTTGCTCTGCATAGCATCATTATCACAACTTCAGCACTTGTGTTTGGAGAGGAAATAGGTAGCACAAAAGCCAAGGAACTGCATTAATGTGTACTCACATGCAAGGGTGGAATTAGGCAGTTACACAGGGTTGAAGAGGTAGTCTCCAAAACAGCTATGTGGAATATTTCATAGCTCAGGATCTCAGTGGACTTGCTTTCAATAGCACAACAGCCTTTATGATCAGATTGGCAGCAGTCATGTACTCTGTAGACCTATCTTCTACTCACATCAGAACCCCCTCCCTCCAAATCCTTTTCTCATCCCATAACAAAATCACGCAAATAAAAGAAGTAATTATGATCTACCTGTTTTAACCATAAGTGTTGGTGTTGGCTGTAGTGAGGAGTGAATAAAAAGGTGTCCTCTGAAAACGGATGAGCCTTACACTGCTTTTATGCTGGGTCCAGAAAATGACACCTGAAGCAGCAGCAGACGCCCTCTGGACTCTTCTAAAATTGCAGGATCCAAATAATCTGTTTGTCTTAAAATATCCCTGACAGAAGACCTCTTCAATATTTCCATAATAGGAGGATATCTGCCATGCCACATGCCAGGTGCAATTGCTGTTCTTCATTGTTAAAATGACCAAGTTAATTTCCTTGAACTATGTGCAACATTCTCTCTTCAAGGGGAAGGCATGAGTTCAACAGGTTTTTTTCTGCTGCTGGATTACCCTACTTCTGAAGAGATAGAGGGTCAGCTTTTTAAAGGCACAGCTGACACCATCTAAGATTTTCTGGAAGACTAAGATCGATTTAAGCATCGGGACAGAGCAGAATGAAGAAGAATAACAGAAAAGGATTTCAGAAGAGGATTCAGTAATGAGGAACATAGAAGAAAATAAGGTAGGCAAAGAAGAATGGGGTTATTGATGTAAAAGGTAGAAGAGAGGTTGGATAGAAGAGGGACAGCTGCATCTTAGAGATTTGATATCTTATAGTTGATGTTAAAATCAGAACCATGGATTGGTATAATGAAGAGTATGAAATGACTCAAGATATCACAGGGGTTCTTAACAATTAAGGACCCTTTTATTTCTCATGTGTTGGAAGACTCCATAGAATCAAACAGAATCACAACATAATTTAGGTTAAAAGGCACCTCTTGAGATTGTCTAATCCCACCCCCTTGCTCAAGTAATGTCAGGTAGAATAGGTTGCCCAGGATCATGTCAGTCAGGTTTTGAATATCTCCACAGATGGACAGCCAACAACCTCTCTATCAGCCTGTTCCAGCATTTGATCACAGTTACAATAAAAGAGTTTTCATATTGTATTGAATTTCATGGGATTCATTTTGCGCCAATTGCTTCCTGTTGTATTACCGTGCATCACTGAGAAGAGTCTGGCTTCCTCTTCTTCATTCCTTTCAATCAGATATTTATACATATTGATAACAAATCTCTTCTTCATGCTGAACAGTCCAAGCTCTTTCAGTTTCTCCTCACACAAACAGTGCTTCGGTCCTTTGATGACATTTGCGTCCCTGTGCTGGACTCACTCCAGTAAGTCCATCTTTTGCTTGTACTGGAGAGTGCAGAACCAGACACAGTACTAAGCTGTCTTACCAATAGCGAGTAGAGATGAAGGATCATCTCCTGACCTGCTGGCAACACTTCCTAATTCAGCCCAAAATACCACTAGCTTTCTTTGCAATGAAGACACATTGTTGGCTTATGTTCAACTTGCTGACCATCAATAACCCATGGTCCTTCTCTGCAGAGCTGCTTTCCAGCCAGTTATAGCAGTGTAGTGGTGCCTGCGGTCATTCCTCCCAACATGCAAGTGCTTACATTTCCCTTTGCTGCATTTCGTGAGACTCCTTTCAGCCCAATTACTCACTCTATCTAGATCCCCTGGAATGGCATCTGGTCTACTGGTCAGTCCTTCCAGTTTTGTACCATTGCAAATTTCCTGACCTGCATCCTTCTCCATCATCCAAGTCAGTAGAGTGAAAACAGTAGTGACAGTATCAGTCCCTGGGGTACCCACTACTGACTTGCCTCCAGACTCTGTGTCAGTGAAGCCTATTTGAAGAAGATTTTGAGTGGAGCTTTAGTTTCCTCCAAAAGTAGTCTGTGATCCAAATTAAAATCAGTAGTTGAGAAACAGCATGGCAGTTTCAACAGTGTACTATTGTTCCAAACAAAGAAAAGTTTTACTTCTCTTTTCATGTGATTAAGCATAAGGATATTGAAAGTAATTTCATTTTTGTCTCATTCTTCATTGTTTGATTAACATCTATATTTATATTGTAATCAGGCTACTTCATTTAAACTGGAAGTGGCTATTTCTTCTTCTTTCCTTACACTGTGATGTAACTTTCTAAATTATATAAAAAATATTAATTGCTCAGGATCCTTTCAGGATTTATAATGGCAAGTCTGAAATAATCCTGGTAAATGTCATAAATAAACAAAAAGATCTATTGAAGAATAAAATAACCAAGACTGTACAATTCCAAAACACTGAAATCCTATTTTAATAGATTTAAGGGAACCACAAAAGTCATGTTGCCATGACCACCTAGATGAATTACTTTCTCTCCAGCCTAGTAGTAGTGACAGTTCCTGCACTGTAATTCTTAGAAGTTTCTTATACTTCCACCATTTCTTAGGTTCCTTAACCTCAACCTTCCCTTGCATAATTCCCTAATTTCTCAGCATACTTCAGAAAGTATCCAGAAGAGACAATTTATGATGTGAGATTTTCAGGACAAGAGTGTAAGGACAGAGTGAATATCTCATGAACTCTGGTCTGGGTGGACATTAGCCAGATGCACAATGACACGTGATCCCCTCTGCCCCATCCCTGCTCACATTGAGGGTACCCCTGTGCAGGGCAGTATAAGCAGTGCAAAATCTTAAAACACACTGAAAAGCAGCTTTGTGGGGGAACTTAAGATAATCAGATTCCCATAGGAAATATAATTGAGATGAGAATACTTGTCTGTTATTTTCATATTTAATTACAATGTAATTTTTGTGGGAAATTTTGTCAGAACCGATGTTTTACGAGAGTGACTCCTGTACTGCAGAAAAATTTGGTGTCTTTACAACTTGTTTTGGAAGACACAGGATAACAGGGTCTGGTGTACATGCTGCAGGCATTATTGCTGTGAATGCTAAACATTATGTGGTTACTTTTGTAGTAGGGATGGGATTGAGGCCTCCAACTCATTTCACAATAGACTATTTAATACCCATCAGCTGAAGCAAATTTCATTCAGTAGCAACCCAAAATGCAATTGAACTTAATGACCTAGAGGTGAAAGGCTCTGTACCTCATTACCTCTTCCCTAAACCTTCCAGCCCCAGAGTGTTTTCTTCAGTCTTTTGAAAAGAAATATCTATTGTACAGACATAACTGCTGCTGAGTATCTTAGTCATTTAACTTTAGATTGTTGAGTTTCATTATTGTTTATTCCTTTGTCTCAAGCTGAATCATTTTCTATGAACCAGATAAAGCACTATCATTATGATATCATTTATGAAGGCTACATAATTGTAGCTTTTCTCACTAAATCTTTGAAATAGCACATTTCTTTCCTCACTAAATACTAATTTATTTTCAGATGTGGCTATTACATTATTCTTTTTATTTCTCAAGGAAATCCTTTTTAAGTAGACATCCTCTGTATTTTTCTGTGAGTATCTGAATTGTTCATTACCTTTAACTGTAAAATGAATTTTCTGAGAGACACTTCACAAAACTATTTTTGATATTCAGGCAGTTTTTTCAAATAAGTTTCAGGTTTTAAAAATTTGAGGAAGAAATATATTTATTTTATACGTGACCTGAACACAACTTAGAGCTTGATATAAAAGTTACATTTTCAATGCATTTATCTAACCTGTCAGTGTCCATCAGTTAGAAATATTTTAGGCACCATTAAACTAAACTGTCAAAGACATGGGAAACTTGTTTCCCTCCAAGTAATACGTTTACATTCTAAAAAGTGAAAGACAATATACAAATCCTTACTAATTCTGAACCAAAATATTTTGTCTCACCCCTTAAGATTTCAGGTGTACTACTTGAGGTGAATTCTTGCAACAGCGAGTGAAAGACATTATTTAGTGACTAAACATCCTACTTAGAAAAACATTTAGGGTAAATGGTTGTGTTTATCCCTCTTCAAGGAAAAAAAAAAAAGAAGAAAAAGCTGTGCTTGGCTTTTTGTATGTTCTTAACTTCCACATGATTCACAAACCTCTCAACTAGAAATGTGCTCTTTAAGAGATTACAAGCAGGAGGAGGTGACATAGAACAAGATGCCTGGCAGCTGGAGAGCCCTACTACCAATGAACATTGGCACTAGTTGCTCCTTTGAACCAGGAACAATTCTAATGCAATTGGTATATTTCATCAGCATTTCTCTTTTTCCTTTTAAAGTAAAGGAAAAAAACAACCAGCCCAGTTGCATTTCAGAAAAAGATAGGCATATCCATTTGCATATCTGGTCAGTTGAAATTATCTTAAAATCTCTGTATATGCATTTTGTAGATAATTAGGCAAGTAAAAATCCCCCTTAAAAGTGGAACAAACAGGAAAGAAATAAGCATATCTAACTTGTATTTTTCATTTCCTTTTCTTAATGTATGGATTTTTTATTTTGTTAACATCATCATCAACATCATCATCATGTCTCTCAAAAGGATTTTATTGACTTGAAACCTCATATCTGTATAAAATCCTGTAGATATAATTTTTAATAGGTATTCAGAATGATCATGTATATAGGATGCAAATGAAAATTCCTTGTCTTTGCTAAAATTTTTCTAATGGTTTTCAATATGAATATAGTGGTTCCCCAGGACTTTCTTGCCTCTGTATCAGCAATTCCTTCATCCAGGAGATCGATTAATGTACAATAAGAGGTAAAAAATAGTATTTTCATTTTCTCCAAAATGAAGTCAGGTAAGAGCATGTATTGATAAACTATCTGCAGAGAGTTGAATTATGCAAAAGAGTTTTATTCCTTCTAAGCCACTGGAATGTAATACACAATTCTTCACAAACTATCTGTAATGCTGAACAAGAGTCCTACTAAAATAACTGTACTTTTGTTGGCAATTCTAGCAGAGATGTCAAGAATTTAATGTGCCTTTACCTTACACTGCCCTGTCATCCATGAAAGTGGGCCCTTGTGAACAGAGCTGAGACTTTTAGCATAGGGAAACTTGTACAGCCATCATCTGTACTGTAGCTACTTTGTTTATTGGTAGAAAACTTTAGTTTCAATCAAAGCTGTTCACCTGGGCTGTTCCTCAAACATTGTACTAGCTTCCTTTATTTCTTAAACTATTTATATTAGCCCTTAGGTTTATAAAAGTGCTCAGCCATTTTTTAAAGTTACAATAAAAACAGCAGGCACCACAAGACAGAAAACAGAAGAGGAAAATATATCCCACCCAAAAGAAGTATTTCTTATAAGTCAATCAATGCAATAAACATTATAGGAATTTTAGTCCAAGGGGGTTTAATTTGCCATATATTTTAAACTCTGAGGCTTGTTAGGGAGTATGGTTGTGAGGAAAAGAGTGAAGGACTACGATTCATAACATATTTGAAGAATGAAAGTGGTTTCAGACCCTCAGGCATGGGAAGTTCTGATATGGTATTTTTTCCCCTATTCCATGAACATTATTTATTTATTTGATGTTAAAGTAGCACATATAGAAAATAGAAACACAATGCAAAATGTCTGCTGTAGACAGCCCAATTTCTGCAAGGTTTAGTTTTTTGTAGGTGAATTTATCTCTTTGTGTACAGACCGTCCTTATCTGATGGTCCCATCTTTTCATATTCCCTTGCCCTTTTTTTTTTCCAAGTAATACAGACAAGTCATCCAAATTTTTATTTGTTTTTTAAAAAATTCTTTGAGGATCTTCTTTGCCTTAATTTATACCAGAAAACCTCTAAGTCCCATGTTGCAATTAGTAGCATCCATCTCAAAAAGTACTTGGCTGGACTCTTGCTGGAGCTCAGAAAAATAGTCATGATTTTTCTGAAGGCTCGTAGCTTGTACAAAAATGTATGAAAAGCTTGGATAAATTCTCTTCTTGTGATGAAAAGGTGCTTCTTTTGTCAGGATTGATTTGTCAAAGAGTGAGGTTTAGGGTTGGGATTTTTTTTGGAGAATATATTAGCTGAATCAAGGAGAAAATTCAATATTGGTCAAAATATTTTTAATACAAAATAACTTGCACATAGGAACACTTGCAAGGAGTATTAAGAGGTAACTGGATGAAGACTGACAATGCTGAGGTTGTAGGCAATAACAGGGATCTGATAAAAGGGGAGGGAGTTTAAGGGAAGGTTTGAGCATATAGGTAAAAAAAAAGAAGAGAAACATAGTAAGATGAGATGAAGAGAAAGAAGGAAAAGGGAAATTGAGAATTTTGTGGGTGATAATTCTTTCTAGCTCTAGCTCCCTTTTCATGAGTATTTTCTTGGGGGAGCAGGGCAGGAATGGTATTGGAACAGGGCAGAATGATATGTTGTTCCTTTAGACATTCCTGGTCTCACCTGATATGAGATAAGCCATCTTTCTCTTCCCCCAAGTAAATTGACTCTCTTTTTCCAAACAAGTATGAACATACCGTTTTCCTCATCTGCAGTGTATTAAGAAATTTTCTGGTCTAGGTGTTTTGAATGTCCCCTTTTACTCGTGGTTTACTCGTTTATCCTAACACGCGTTAGGATACCAGGAGCTGCTGAATAGTGTTCATACAAATCTTTGTGACATTCCCAGCACAGAAGTCATCACTGTTCCTCTATGTAGTCAAAATATAGAACGAATGTAGAAACTGATATGTGCTTAAAGGACAGAAAAATGCAAGTTTTACAGGTTCTCCATTACTGTGATTAGGCAGATAAATAGCAACATCTAATGAAAGAACAGGAATAGCTCTACCCTTCCAGAGCTTTGGTTTTAAATGTGTTCTTTTTGTGTTATTTGTTGAAGAGAAATAACTCTCTTAAATTTTCTTTCTTTGAAAATAGCAGTATTTCATATGAAATATCCACTAATTATTGAAATTTTCATGAACTTTGAGGTGNAATAACTCTCTTAAATTTTCTTAATTATTGAAATTTTAATGAACTTTGAGGTTATTGAACATAGAAAATTCACAAGATATTTAGAAAGTCATCTGAGTCAAAGGCTCCTAAGACATCACTCTCAGCTTCTTTCAAGCATCTCTTAAGGTTGCCAATTCCATTCTGCTTGTTTTTTGAATTCTCATACATGCACACACTTTTAGAATCAAACTAAAACTATTTGAAGTGTTCAACTTTAGAAGCAATTTCTCATGATGTAGATAGCCTGGTGTCCAAAGTACAAACTCATGTCATCTGAGGAATTGTCCTATTTCATCAATTTAGTAGATTTTTGTGTTAATAACCTTTTTATACATATTACCTTTGCCATGTGAATAACTTTTGCAGACTGATAAGTACACAAAAAATAGATAATAATGTCTTTTCATTTTACAATGCCAGGTATATATATTCATTGCAGTATTTTGGTGTGTCCTGTGCTGCTTTTCTTATATTTGTCTATCATGCCCAGCTGAAGAAGGTAATTAAATGTGACCATGTTTATAAAGGGAAAAACAACAAACAAGGAGAGGAGGTAGGGGAGTAGGATAAAAAGAGAGTGAGAAGTGTAGAGGCACTGCCAAGTTAGAGAAGAAGAAGGGGGAGCAGCTGTTCCAGGTGCCAGGAATGCGATTCCCCTGCAGCCCAAAAAAGACCACACCAGAGCAGATATCCCTACTGCAGCCCATGAAGCAGTTAGATATTTCCTGAAGGAATTGTAGCCTGTGGAGAGCCCATGTTGTAGCAGGTTTATCCTGAAGAACTGAACCCCATGGGAAAAACCTGCAACGGCGCAGGGAAAAAGCATATGGAGGAAGGAGGGATGGAGGGAACTGTTATGGATTGATCCTAAACTCCATTTCTTATCTTCCTGAGCTGCTCAGGGGAGAAAGTAGATGAAACCAGAGTGAAGTAATTGAGTTGAGCCCAGAAGATTGGGGCAGCATAGTTATCGCTTTAATGTTTGTTTTTCTCTATTCATGTACGTTTTAATTGGAAATAATTTAATTTTCCCCCAACCAAGTCTATTTTGCCCATGATGTTAATTGATAAGTGATCTTCCTGTCTTTTACCTTGATCTATGAGCTTTCTTGTTCTATTTTTTTCCCCTGTCTCACTGAGGGGTAGAAGTGAGCAAGTACCTCTTGGAAGTTTGGCTTTTAGTTTAACCCACTTACGAAAGTTACTTGCAAGTCTGTCTATTGCCAGGGATGAATAGGACATTACTTGGTTCTGTTAGCCATTTTTCATTTCTCCGTGTTGTTGGTAGGAGCTGGAGATACTCTACACTTCTGCACAGTAAGTTAAGGGAACCTTAAAAGTGTTGATATTAGTATGAAGTGCTTGTTATATTTTGTAAATTATTTAATCAGAAGTAGTTTCTCAGCACTCAGAGACTATCCCCAGGTTGAACTATTCCTGTTTATCTATAAGCCATGTTTTCAAGAGTTTCTTCTTGATGAAGACCTCTCAGTGATCTACAGCTTCTAAAACAGAAGCTAATTCCCAAACTGCTTCTCCGAAGACAATACATTTCATTTAGCTCATTATCTTCCATTGCCTTCCATAAGATGACATTGCCCTGCTTAATTGTTTTCTCAGTTGTGTTTCACTCAGTCTAATAGTGAAAGCTGCTGTGGTGTTCTGGTCCTACAGAACACAATTCATGCTTACTTTCCTCTGATAGTAGATTAAAAAAATACATTACTGTAAGAGTTAAAATAACTTGCAAACAGGAAAAAGAAATGATTTTGGATGCCTTCGGGTTGGCCTCACTATATAAGGTAAAAAACATTTCAAAATTACTTTTTCATTTAATTGTTCACAGAATGTCCATAGCATTCAAAGGTCAACTTTAAAACCTTTGACCTTACTCTTTATTGCTATGATATACTGTATAATTATTTTATTGGCATTATTTGATTGGATTTTAGGATACTATTATACTGCTTTGTTGGCTGTTTCATTGCCTCAAGTAGCATAAACCACAATGCTTGCAGTGGATTTTTGCAGTTTAATTAGTATGCTGCTGTGCTGTTTTTAGTGGCATGCTGCTATGGTACCTTTAATTGAAATCTTTCTCTTATGACTGTGATAATTATATCACCCTGATGCTTTTAATCTGGCACCATTATATAGCATGTGGCTGTGCTGCATTAACTTCTTGATATTAATCATTTGGATTAGCACCAAGGGATAACCCAGAACTAAGAAACACACAAGCTCCCCAGTTGGAGTGTTTTCTGTAAGGCCGTGAATACACGACTGTGGTACACTCAAAGATATCAGGATAAGCACCTTTATGTTACAACTATGTTTTTATAAACCTTGGAATAATGCATCTACTTAGTCTTTCCCTAAACTTTCTGTATGCCATGAAAGAAATTTTTTATTAATTCTAAGAAACTTCAGTTTTTTTCCTGAAAGAAAAAATGTTTCAGTCCCATGGGCTAGGAAATGAATGAAAATTGCTCTTTAGCAATCCTTTTGGATATATCATAAAATACCAAATACTTTGCACGAAAGTTGACAGATCCTTTTCATGTTTTCTTCCTATTTATTTTATTGTATTATCTCAGTGCTCAAGAGGACATTTCAAAAACAAAAGGAAAAAAAAAAAGCACAGACAAACAAAACCCACCAAAAATCATGCTTTTTACAGACCCAGTAGCTGGAGACAGGAATTAATGACATTTGATACAGTAAAAATATAGGCACTATAATACAATGTACGGTTGAGGAGGACCATCTTACTTCTGAAAATTTATGATTCTCTTTATAACTCTATCTTTATTGCTAAGTGTTGCAAAAGGTAGCATCTGTGGGAAGTCTTGTAATGAATGAAATCCAGTCAGTTGAAGTATATCCTGATAAATCTGAAGGTGACGTTGCTATATTGGAGGATGCAACAGGAAGAAACAGTAGCATTGATATATTTTGTTTCATAGAATGGTTGGAGTTGGAAGGGACTTTAAGACCACCTAGCTCCAACCCTCCTGCCATGGGCAGGGAACCTGCCACTAGACCAGGTTACTCAGAGCCCTGTCCAGCCTGGCCTTGAATACCCCCAGGAATGGGACATCTGTAACTTCTCTGGTCAACCTGATCCTGTGCCTTGCCACCCTCACAGTAAAAAATTTCTTTCTAACATCTAGCCTGAACCTGCCCTCCTTCAGCTTAGGGCCATCCCCCTTTGTCCTATTACTACATGTCCTTGAAAAATGTTCCTCTCCAGTTTTCTTGCAAAATCCCTTTAGGTACAGGAAGGTGTTGCTGTGGCCCTTGCCTATTTCATGCTGGCAGGGGCAGGGGGGCAACATAGCCCTTAGGTTTTGCTGAAAGAAGGAGAAGGTATGGTTGCTTGTTGGGCTCCCAGACAGATGTTTCTGGACTATCTATCAGCAGACAGCAGCAGGCAGCAAGACAAACACAACATCGCTTCTTGATGGTAGAAATTAGATGCAGTTTATTGAGTCCAGCGCCATAACAAGGGGGGAAAAAGGGGAAAGGGAAGGGGGGTAGGGAAAGGAGAGAATGGTTAGGACCCCAGCAGAAACCTACGCAGTCCTTGAGACTGATTCAAAGTGGGTGCGGGTACAAGGCTTGAACCAATAAAAAGCTGATGGGGAGGGATACACATCTCAGAACCAATGGGAACGGGGGGTAGGAGGGCTTAGGTAACATGAACCAATTAGGGTACCGAGGAAGGGGTAATAGGCAGGGTTACAGCTTAAGGATATACCTTACATTTTGGAAGGGGGTGTTGCGGTCCGGTTATTGCCTCCGAAAGCAGCCTTGGCTCATGGAAGAATTAGGGGCACGATCTTTCATAAGGTGTTAATCAGGTCTTTATTCCTGGGACTCAGCCAGCATGGTCGGCCACTCGCACAGACTGACCCCGCTCCCCGGGGAAACCCCCCTCGCTCCCCGGCCGGGCCACACAAAACATCCAATCACACACAGAACTCGAGAGCATGTGACCTGAGAGCAGGGGCTCCAGGAGCCCCGTACTCTGCCATGCGTCCCCCAGGCTCCCCTCCTACCCTGGGGGAGCGGGGGGGTGAGCCCCATCAAGGGGGGAACAGAACAAACCATTTTAAGGAAAATGCGTAACCACAGGAAGACTCATATAAAGTCTCCCTAGAGCCTTTTCTTCCCTATGCTGAGCAGCCCCTACTCCCTCAACCTGCCTTCTGAGTAGAGGTTCTCCAGCCCTCTGATCATCTTCATGGCCCTGCTCTGGACTCACTCTGACAGGTCCATGTCCTTCTTGTGTTGGGAGCCCCAGCCTGCGGCACTNAACAGGTCCATGTCCTTCTTGTGTTGGGAGCCCCAGCCTGTGGCACTGCAGGTGGGCCCACACAGTGGCAGAATAGAGGGGGAGAATCACATCCCTTGACCTGTTATCACACTAGTTTTGATGTAGCCCAGGATGTAATTGGCTTTCTGGGCTGGTTGCATGCACTGCCAAGTCATGTTGGGTTTCTCATCTCTGAACACCTCCAAGTCCTTCTCCCCAGGGCTAGTCTTGATCTGTTTTCTGTATTTGTGCTTGGGATTGCCCAGACCCAGGTTCAGCACCTTACACTTGTCCTTGCTGAACTTCATGAGGTTCATACAGGACCACCTCTCAAGCCTGTCAAGGTCTCTCTGGATGGCATCCCTTTCCTCCAGCATGTTGCCTACACAACTTGGTGACATCAGCAGACTTCCTGAGGGTGCAATCAGTCCCAATAAAACACATTAAAAAGTGCCAGTTCCAATACTGACCTCTGAGGAATACCAAGTGCCACTGCTCTCGACTTGGACTTTGAGTTGTTGACTGCTACACTTTGAGCGTGACCATCCAGACAATTCTTTATCCACTGAGTAGTCCATCTGTCAAATCCATGTCTCTTCTGTTTAGAGACAAGGATGTTGTGCATTTGACTAAGGGATATCTGATCCTTTTTTGCTGCTGTTGCAAAACTGCAGTGTCTCGAACCTCTGGCTTAAATTGAATGGTCACACAATTACAGATCAGGACTGCTTTTTTCTGAAAAACACTCTGAAAAACACAGTATTTCTCTGTTTTGGATATGAAGTTCCACATCATAGTATATATGTCTTACCTACAGGATGGATTGCTTATACTAGTAGTGGGTATTTAAATTGGGATATTATGTCATGACCTGCTCAGTGGCATTAATTTTTATAACACCTGTTTGCATTCTTATGAGTTGCAGTTGTTTTCTATTGGTTCCTATAAAGATTTTGGTAAAGTCAAAGTACTCCAAACAACCTCTTTTTGCAACTGTGAGACGTATCTGTTCACTATTAAATAAATTCCGAACATAACACAGCCTTGGAACAATTTTTCAGTTATCAAGACAGAAATTTCCAGTAGTAAAAATTGATCCACATCTTGCGCTGCAATCCCAGGTCTTTGAGCAGGGACTTGAGAAGCAGGACTTCTCTCTGGAAGTAGTTGTGATTTTAAGATACATTTTGTTAAATGACTTGCTAGTCTGTGTCAGCCATGAAATAGGTCATTTAGTAAATTTTTCAAGAGTTGAAGGAATCAGAACTGTTGAGGTTTTCAAGTAGCCTTGCAGAGAAAGACTTGGGGGTCCTGGTGGAAACAAACTGTCCATGAGCAGGCAGTGTGTCCCTGTGGTCAAGGTCAGTGGTATCCTGGGGAGCATTAGAAAGAGCATTGCCAGCCGGTCGAGAGCAATGATCCTGCCTCTCTACTCACACCTGGTGAGGCCACATCTGGAGTGCTGTGTCCAATCTTGGGCTCTTCAGTTCAAGAGATACATGGAGCTCCTCAAGTGAGTCCTGCAGAGGACTACAAAGATGATGAGGAGCACCTCCCTTACGAAGAAAGAAGGCCGAGAGGCAATCATATCAATGTTTACAAGCAATTAAAGGCAAGGTGTAAAGAGGATGGAGCCAGGCTCTTCTCAGTGGTGCCAAGCAATAGAATGAGAGGAAATGGGCAGAAACTGAAACACGTGAAGTTCCACCTGAGCATGAGGAAGAACTTCTTTACAGTGTGCGTGACTGAGGTCTCCCCACAGAGACTGTAGTCTCCTTCTTTGGAAGTGTTCAAAAATGGTCTGGACACAGTCCTGAGGTAAAGTGTCATTAGAAAAATAATGCACTTTTGGTTCTTTGTATTGGGTTTTATCAGGTTATGCAATAGAAACTCCCCTTCACACCTACAAAGGAGCACAGAGAGACTATGGCAGGTTGGGGTAACCCAAATGATAATCTGCTGGGACATCAGGCCATCAAAGGCCTGTTTCCACAAGCCCAGAGGAGCACAGGGGTACATGGCTGGGCAGAGTAATCCCGATAGCTGGGTCAAAGAGACAAAATCTCTGCCTGACCTCTCCAAGGGCTGTCGCAGGGGACTCTCAGCACTATACATCCATGGAACACAAAGCACCAGCAGTCAGACAGAAGGCTCTAGGGGCCACCTCACAGATCAAGAGGGTTACTACCTAGGGGCATTGTACATATTATATATTATAGAATATTATATTATAGAATGCATGATGGGAAGAGCATTTGGGATTTGGGGAGGTCTTATTTTAGGTTGCTTAAAGAAATAACCAAGGCCAGGGAAAGAGAGAGATTAAGGTTTGGGGAAGAAAAAGCAGGAAAATAGGGGGTTAAATGAATAATTAGGGCCAATCCTGTATGAACAATTACCTGGTCAATACAATTGCCTCTCTGTGGCCTCATCACTACAGTCTGTCCTGTCTTCTCATTTAACTACATTTCTCTTTTCGTGGGTGAAGGGCTGATGGTTCTCTGTGTATGTCTGAGTGTATGGGGTAAGTGCCAGCAGCTGGAGACATGGGTCAGGGGGGTCCATGTGTTTAGGGTTCCAGAGACTGGAGCAGGTGAATCTCCATTTATCAGTGTGTGATAGTGAAACCAGAACTGATGAGCAGGGTAATTGCCCTGGGAGCTGTCTGTGTCTGAAAGTAAGGCACCTGGAGGAGTCAGCTCAGTATTTAGAGACGTCTTCTGAAATTGCTATTAGTAGGAAGGCTGACATAAGAGAAAAATATGTTTTAGAATATGGCTTCATTATGCCAACTAAAGACAATCAGTGTAAAAAATGTTTACATTTTTATAAAAACTCTGGTTTAGGTTAACACATTCTCTCAGCAGTGCTGCTCATTCTCACATATTTTCCAAACAAGTTTTCAGTTAAGATTTTTTGACTTCTTAGTTTTATTGTTAAATGAAGTTAAGAAGCGGCAAAACTGAATTTAGACAAATGTGACCCTGAGTCTTACATAACAAATGAACATATGTGACCATGTAACCAGTTTACGCTTAGCTGTCTCTTTCTTTTTTCCATCCACTCTATTCAGCACTTTTCTCTAAATTCAGCAGCAACAATACAGTTAATTTTACTTGTTTAAGAGTTAATGATGTAGCTTAGATGTAGGTCTGTATTTTTATAGGTTTTCTATTTTTTTTTCTAATTATTTTTTAATTGCTTTCATGTGCTTTGACTAGGGACCTGGTATTAAGACAGTCTGGCTGTTTTAGTGCTAAGGTAGATCTGGTCTATGTTTCTGGTAGTACAAACGTTTTATCCTTACAATAGGATCTACTTACAAGGAACTCAGATACTCAGTGAAAAATCCATTACTATACATTTGAGTTTAAGAAAAGCTAAAATCACTTCATTTATTTTAAAGAAGAAAGGGAGAAGGCCCATTTCTACCACCTCAGAATAATTCTCACTGACACATTCTTTTTTCCACATGGAGGCGTTCACCCTGTCCTTTTGTTTTAATGACATCAGGTGAGGGTGAAAAGATCTTCAACAACTGAAAACTCACTGTCGGCATTTGCTAAAATGTGTAATAGATTTTTAGCCAAACTACATAAAGGATCAAAGGTATTTTAATATCCTTTACAAGAAGTGAGGACACATACATGAACAATAAATTATTTCTACTTTGATGGAAAATATACATTTGTATTCATATGTTTGTATGGGTGTACTTACGGCTATATGAAAAAGTAAATTAATATAAACACAATTTTGTAACACAGGTTTATTTTTACGCATTTTATATTTCACTGTTGCATGTGTGTGTGTATGTCTGTACACATATGTATATAAAACATGCTCTGTATTTGATCTGAAGATGATGGTAAGACAACATTTTGTACACTTGCCTAAGTGTTAAAAAGAGGAAATGATTTACATTTGCACTCCAAGCTGCTGCCAGAAAAGCCTTTCTACCTCACATATTTCAATCTGCTGTATGCATGTGCCTGCATACACATCTCAAATACACCATATCACTACCACAACACCACTGCTTTTAGAAATTATGATTCCTTTTTCAGAACATATTCCTGACTGAAAAACTCTTTTTTTCCATGTATTGCTATCAGATGTACTCCAGAAAACTGGGGAATAATATAAAAGCCTACAATCTAAATGTTATTTGTGCAGATTTCTTTAAGAATAAGATCTTGACCAGCTAGGGAAAAAATTATAGATGTGACAAGGGATAAATTTGTTGTGTGATGGAATTTTTTAAAGATAAAAATATGTGGCTAAAAATTTGAGCATACTAACAGTTTGTATCTTTGCTTGATATTTACAAAATTTGGAATCAGCTACAGAGAATAAGTCATCAGTAGTTCTGTTTATCTCAATGACAATTAATCTAAATTTACAACAGGTAAATTTCTGCTCTGAGGTCCTATTTAGCTTGTAAATACTGTTCAATCTCTTTCAGAACAATTGCAGTAGAAATCCAATTGTTCTTCCAACTGCCTGTTGTAAAATTCCAGCTACCTAAGCTAAACAAATGCAGCTGAGAGCTGTTAGATGTGTTTACCCAGAGCTTTTCTGAGATCAAAGGGGGGGAAAAAAGCACATCTGTATATTGAATTAAACTTTTTACTTTACTTGAAAATAAATTTTTTTAAAAAGCATTATTCGTTCCTCATGAAGTTTTCCCCAGAGTCCCCCACTTTTGAACTGTGCATGTACAATTTAAGGCACTTAGCCTTAGGAGGGGCCACCTCCTGCTGTAGATGAAGAGCTCGACACTAGGACTTATGTTAAATAGAGGCATGTACCTCCTCTTCCTTCGGGTCCTGCTTTTTGTCCTGTAACGGGCATTGGAATCTTTGGTCTCCATTCAGATGCACTTTTCTTAAAATGTTACCACCTGTAGGCTACTGTTACATTATTTCTTTGAAAATCCTGAAAACATCAGGGTAGTTTTGTTCAATTTAGCTTTACTGGGGGTATGTGGTTTTACAGACAAGAAAGATAGTGCTGGTTTTTTCCCCCTTGAGATGCTATTATGGCCATGGGCATCATGATGTCTGATTTTAAAAAGTGAACTTCACAAGAACACAAAATGCCCTTTCCAGAATAACACTTTCTACGCTTAGTGTGCCATGAGGAAAATAGTGACCTTAAGGTGGTATTCTGTTTGTGCATACATTTCCATCTGAGCTCCACAGGAGAGGGTAACGTGTCACTATGTCCTGATTTGGGAACAACTTTTCTCTCCTCACTGTTTAGGGCATAGACAGAAAAGGTTCAAGTTCCTTAATGATACAGTCTTTTAGAGTGAAAGCAGTTGAATACAGACACGAAATTGCAATGTCTCTTGGTTTTAGGATATATTGCAATAAAGCATTTGATGCCCGAGCAATGGATGTATGCTTGGTGT
The DNA here is from genome assembly GCA_013397175.1 of Platysteira castanea. Classification (NCBI taxonomy): domain Eukaryota; kingdom Metazoa; phylum Chordata; class Aves; order Passeriformes; genus Platysteira; species Platysteira castanea. The sequence goes on along the minus strand of VYXC01002710.1, from coordinate 133,931 downwards.
TTGTTTCACCTTATCTAAGCAAGGGCTATAAGAAATGTAGGCTATCTGGGAGCTTGTGATGTATTGATTTGAAAAATTAGGCCAAACATTAAATAATTTACTGTAGCTTTGTTGCAGTAAGCTATTTACAAGTATAAAAAGAATAATATATTACCTAAACAGATTCTTGTTATAAGTTTGGGTTAGCAAAAGAAAAACTGGGAAGATTAGAGCGCAAAATCAAGTCCTCATTGGTCTTATTGCAAAAAAATGATAAGTACTACTTTATTTTTTAAGGTGAAAATATATTTTTTTGTATTTGTGTCATATTCTATATTAGTTTAGTAGTATAACATTTGTTTTCCTGTGAAAATAGCATTTATTTGTTAAGTACAATTAATTCTTGATTGCAGGGGGAATCTTTGCTCACTTTTAGTCTGTTTATGTGTATCAGTGAAAATCATCATGCCAGAAGTACCACAAATATAAACAAAAATGAATTTCAGAATTCAGGAACTTTTAGAGATCTTAATCTCATTCTGTTCTTTTATGCTATGTGACCAGCTTTTGACAATGCCTTTTATATGCACATTCTTAGAACCATGTTTACGACTTTATAATTTAGCCTTTCTAATAGCTAAATTGCAATAAGATTCCAATAGGTAACCTTTTTTCTTTCTTTTTTTTTTTTTTTTTATTTGAAGAAACAGTGTGTAATTCATTATACCTAATTTTGGTGAAGTAAATTGTCTTTTAGGATAAACCCAAAAAGCTCTTGCTGAATGAAACTTAACTGGACTAATCCAATGACCAAGTGATCTAGCATGAATAATGTGTGGGATATATGTTTTCAAACCTATACCAGCTTATTCCTCCTTGAAGCCTCTCTGGGTCTCAAAGCGTGCTGGCCTCCATGAACATGATGGTACCCATGACCCTTATTGACCCTTAGCCTCCACTGACACTAAGCAGCAATATTGGCATTCTGATTGACAATGAAGAGGCATTGCTTCCCTCTTCATTCTCAATCTATGTGCATGTTTCTAAGATGCTATGTTTCTGGCAGAACACCCAGTGTAGGGATCAGAAGGGATTTTCTCCTCTGCTGCAATCACAGTGGTGTCCAGGATTAGGGAGTATTTTACCTTCTCAGAAGAACTTCACTGTTTAAAAAAGTTTTGCCAAACAATGGTAACTTATGTGAGGAAATGCTCTTTTGCCAGTGCTCTGAAGGGGCAAGGCAATAAATTTAAAGCCGTAAGGTCAAACAATTCCTTCAAGTTTAGACATAACACTGAACTAGCTATGTGATTTTTAAGTTAAAGCAGATTTCCTGTGAAACAGCTAGAAATATCAGAAGAGGAGTTTAGGCATGTCTGTACTCATCCATGCCCTTTAAGACCCTGAGGAAGGCTGGAGAACCTACTAGTTTGGTAAATTAAAGAACTCCTCATTTCTTAAAGTTTTGCTGCTGGAATTTTTTGAAAAAATTTGTTCTTCTGGCTTAGTACTACCAAATTTCAGTATTATGGTATAGTAAGGAAGAATATATTATTTTCTTTTAAAATCTGTGGAGGAAGTACAAAATTGAAGAAGCAGTGAATAAGAACCATTTTGTGTGCTTAGGAAGAAGATAACCCTCAGAAGCCATGTCATGGTCCCTCATAAGCTGTGGCTTGAGAGCAGTAGAAAATGGGTTGAAGTGAACAGACTTCATCTTAGGTGGTTCCCTACATTTCTTCTTTACATTCTCCATTGTACCTCATAAAATAAATGAGCTCTGAGAAGTAGTCATCCTCTACTTCAATTAAAATGAATAAATCTGGCAAGTGATGCTTTGAAACCTGTCCTTTTCCATGTATATCTTTCACTTGAGTATCTTACCGTAAAGTTCTAAATCTTATTTGCTTTCAGCAATTAACTTTCCTTTGAATCTTCCTTCCATTTACCTTGACATTTAATTTACCAAATCTCTCTGCCTCTCTCGGTGTCTCTCCTCTCTCTCTCTTTCTCTCTCTCATATTACTCTTGCTGTTGCTCTGTTTTTTGTTTATGTTATAATTATATTGCCTGATAAATTTCCATTTGATCATTTCAGGAATGGAGCAGTCTTTAGTGTTTGATTCTAAGGACACTGCGCCTTTGAATCTAGTATATTTTTAAATTCAGTTAAGTTATTGGAAAACAGTCAGACAGGAGATTTCCCCTTGAGTTATTCTGTAAGGTTTTGTGGTTTTCATATAATTTCTTTTATATGTTCATATTTTTGGGGGGGTGAGAGTAAAGTTCAATCTCTTATTCCCCAGGCAAACATTCATAAAACAAAAGAAACACCACCTGATTGCTTGTGTGAAAGAAATTATGAAACACCATATGCCAAATTTTGTTAGTAGCAAAAAGTGAAAAGATAGAAAAAATACAAACGCCCACAATATCTCCATTCTGTAATCTTCTTTAGGTATAATAAGTATGTGTTATTTTTAACAATGATGGATATGGGGTTTCTTCTGATAAAATGTGAGTTATAAATTGAGTCTGTCTTTAAAAAAGAAAAAACCGAAACAAATCTCTTTCTGAAAACAACTTGGCTATTTATAAGTTACACTTTTGGTATATCTGAAGACAATTTTGATCCAAAAGTAATTGCTATAAATATAGAACCATATAATATACTATACTGGTGACATATTACCTTTTTTTCAATAATTAAAATATTGGCAAAAGATCTACATTTTCTATTACAATTCCTCACATTATATACTTAATTCTTTCATAAAATGTCTATTAATTTCTATATTTCTCTCATTCTATCTTGCATGTAAATGCTTTGACCCTACAAATTTATTATGATCAAAGACAGCAAGAATGTGTAAGAAAACTCTCCTTTTTAAAAAATTCTTTTATTTTAGGGGCTGGTGACTCACAGGACCTTTATCACCTTACTAAGTTGAGGACTCCTTCAATATCTGACTCTACAAGGTTGAATATTACCTTCGTTATTTTCTTGTCCGTATAACCAGGGACCAGGTCCACCACAGTCGCCAAACTGTGCTGATGGGTCAGGTTCAGCCAGTTACTTATCATTATTTTTATCTTCTAGTGTGTCACTAATTTCCAAAGTACAATCTTCCAGTCCTGTTCCCAGACACATGACTGTACATGTGTCTGCCATAAAGTGTATGATGTTGGACTGAGATCAGTTACACAAGTAATACGTATCACATGCTAAACCTAATGTGTCCTCATCATAACTTACTACTTCACCAATTCTTATATGACCTGAAAGTTTTGCCAGCAAAAATCTAATGTGCTGCTGGATTATCAACAAAAATTCAAAATAGCATCAGTAAAAAAACCACTTTCTCTCAGAACATGGTTTCCTGAGAAATTTGATGATAAATGCTTATGAAGAATTATTATTTTACAGATTTAAATTGCAAAACTTATTTTTTAATGAAGATCTGAGCTGAAAACAAACAAACAAATGAGCCCTTAATGACTAGCTACAAAATAGAAATTCCTGCATGGTATATTTTTCAATTGTTTTTCTGATCACTTTCTTCTTTTCTAGTAAGCCCTAAGTCTCAACTGTCTATAAGTTAAGATTAGCCTCCCGTATATTCCATTTTTAAAAACTGGGGTTCCAAAGAAATGTCACAAAGATGACAATGAGTATTTGCCTAAAAAAAAGAAATTTGGCCTGGGGATCAGTCTTACTATGTCTCTTAGTGCTGGAATGAAATTGGTGTTGATGTGTGAACCAGGCTAAGGGTTTACATAAATTCATGGTGAATTTTGTAATTGATATCATAACTGTCTGCTTTATATTCTTTGTGGTTCTGTGCACGTGTCTGTAGCTCACAGGAATTCCAAAATAAGTGACAGTCCATAGGGAGTAAAGCCGAGCCTGAAGATGTCCTTTGTTTTTTGTTTTTTTTTAATTATGTGAAGATAAATATGAAAGACAGCAAGATTTGAAAGATATATATAGAGAGAGAGAATGATGGAAGCCTTTCTGCCTCACAGTTTGTAAATATATATAAGGAGATTAAGAAAATGTATGTACAAAGGATATACTGAATAAAAATTTCACTGTTGGCTTGCCAAAAACCAAAATATTTTGAATTTTCTATGTTTGCCTAGTATTCTTTACAAATATTTAATGGTGACACTGAATCCTACCCCTAGTGTTAAGGGAAATGTGGAACAAAAAGAGAAGCACTTGGAGTCCGGAAATGACAGAGTTGAGGTTACACATGCTGCATGAACTTGGCTTCCTTGTGTGTACATGTTTTGATAAGGTCCTTTATTATTTGATCACATAAGTATTTGACTTTTGTTCTCCATTTAATTTCAGGTCAAATTCAAATTGTACAAATTCAGATCAATATGATTTAAGTCTTTACTGGGCAACAATAAGGCAAGTTTTGATCAACCTGAGTGACCTAGAATCCTCTGGAAAAGTCAGAGCTGTCTTGTGAAACATGCCATGGGTTAAAATTGAGCAGTCTGGGCTTCTGCTTTGCTTGAAATATTTCTACACCTCTCAGTGCGTCTCTCTGTTCTATCATTGTAAATATTCATTCAAGTATTTCCAGATCTCACAAGAGTGTTCTGAGAATAAATTCATTACTCCTTATGAAGCACACTGATATTACAGTGATGACATAGATAGAAGCCTATGAAGAAAAATAAAACTTATTTGCTTTAGGGCTTAGAGGATGTGTCATAAATACAATGTGGAACCACATGTTGAACATAAGGATAAAAAGAAATATCCAGGTGTTGCTTAGCACTTTGTCCCCTGTATTAACCAAAGGCTCAGGGGAGGGAAAGGGTGGGAGAAAAAGCCTCTGTTTTTCCTACAGGAGTTTTGACAGAAAACTAGTGTGTGACGTGCACAAAGCACAGGACGTAAGTAACATTGGAGATTTTATTAACAGCTCTTCAGTTGTAGTTGTCATGAAACTTACTCAAAACGGAATTAAAATTCTTCTTTACCCATCTTCCCTTTGAATGGACCTCTTTAGAATACAAGGGATTTTGTGGTGCACAGAGAGGTCAATTTATAATGCCTTAGGCCAGCAATAATTGATCTGTTCTCAGATATATATATATCATATAAACATGAAAATAGTTTTGCATTTATTATGAACATTCCTTGTTAGACAGTAAATATTTTCAAACATCACAAATCCTCACAAAGGCTTTAAGGCCTTCTGATACTTTATGCTATTTTCTCCCTTTTTGATAGTAGCTGAAATAAAGAAAATGGCTTACAGATTTAGCTGTGTATATAGTTTGAAAGTAACAACTGAAAAATGATGTTCATAATCTGAATTGCAATGAAACCAATTATCTGTACCATGGTGTTTCACTTGGGAATACTCTGAAAGGTTTAGTATTTCTTAAAAGAAATTAAAAACAGCTGTAAAAATACCATAAAACAAAAATAGCAGCTGCAAAAGAGATTAACATTCCTAAATTTCATTTGAACCTGAGATGTTATTTTTCCAACAGAAACATACATATATACTGATTTTTAAAATCTATTCTTTATGAAACTATATCCTTTTAAGAAGAAGATATGTGGTTTTTTTTCTTTTTCATTTCACCACTTCTTGATGTTACCTATGAATTTCATGAACATTCTTCCCCTCTCCCTAGGAATTTTGTATTACATTTTCTTCTGTAATTGTCAAAGAAAAGCTACAATTGTTGAATCTTGAAGAATGATTTAAATATAACCTATTAAGAATTAAAGATCTGCCTAATAAACAATTTATAGCAATCCTTGCACTTTTGTTACTTACAGCTGTCAAACAGCTTTCAAACTGAGCCCTAATCACCCTGTGCCTGTTTTAAAATTTTATATAGCGCCTGTTTTCCAATTAAGCAGCCAGTCATAGATGAAACCTTTCCTAATCTTTTTCATATATATAATAAAACCAAATGTAATTTATGAAACAGAACTGGAGGTGCTGACAGTATAAAACAGTTTATTTTGCAGTCTTGGTCAAAACATATGGCAGCAACTTTTCTAGACTTCTGCCAGATGTCGGGCCTTAATCGATTTTGTCTGTTGTGCCGTATGTTAATTCTCTGTGAAAAGTGTTTCTTCAAACTCAATTAAAAAAATAATGAGTTTAATTTTCTTACTGAGCAACTAATGCTAAAACTGTCATTTAGATACGTCTGTTTAAGTTTGAAAAGTTTTTGAAAGCCCCAAGATATTTACACAACAGGTAAAATTGATTCTAATGGCCTTGAAAGCTGTGATTGTTATTCATCAGCTTGTGTATCATTTCATGCGCATCTGCATAAATTTACCTTTGTGATAATATTCCTTATCTTGCATCTTTGTTTTTCTTGTGGCTTTTTGAACTAATGATAGTGTTTCATTCTGCAAATTAGAGTAATTCTGAGCACCAAAAGACCCCAGAGTAAAATCTCAAATCATCAACACTAAACTCATTACTCCAAACTATAAACACATTAAACTAGAAAAAGAGAATAGCATCTATCTCTACATCTCGATAAAGACACTGTTTGATGCAACAGCTGTTATAAACTTTAACTACTGGTCTACCCAACACATTTTGGTGTGCTTTCTACATCTCCCATATTAAAATATTATATTTTATGTGACCATACTACATTTAATAAATTCTCACAAAGGCCAGTCTCCAAGGTTATTTAAGCAGGCAATTTTTGCTATGCTAGAGTATGAAGTTTCCTCTCTACCCAATAAAAAATGTGGTTTTAATTTTTGATAAAGGTGCTTCCTGATGGGCAAACATAGTGGGCACAAAATCTTTAAATTCTACTAAAATTCTAGCAGTTATAGTTTCCATGTATTTTGATGAATATATTAATAGTATGAATGCCTTAATAAATACATTTTTTTACAATTCTGTGAGTTAATGGAAAATATAGTAAATATTTATACATTTTGGTCTCTTTTTACTGCCATTGTTCTTTTGCTATACATATTATTTATGACAAAGGCTTAGATTTTGAACTAAAATAAGACGTGTGCATAACAGAAATCAAATGAAAGGAACTAGTCCCCAGAGAAATATGCAATCCTTTTGTAGAACCTAGCTTTAATGTAGACCAGTACTTAACATATTCACAACTTACAACGTATGAAATGGGTGTATGTTGAAACAAAATATCAACCAGATCTGTTCTCCTTACCATGTTTATTTTATGACTACTTTCTTTTGAAATAGAGCAGGGTTATGGTAATATGGATGTAGACTAAATAGGCTGTATTTTCTCCAGCAATAATCCCACACAAGTACAAGGCAGAAACTGTGTTTTTCCAATACCATCCAGCAAGGGCAAATGACAGCCTTACCCGATGGCTGATATCTTTTATAGTACAGCTGTGACATATTTTATGCATCACAAAGAATGATCAAACAATTTTCTGGAACCTTTCTGTCACTGAATGTGGCCCCATGTCCCTTGTATACCTTTACTTTAGCCTAGAATACACCTAACCACTAAAGTAGATACTTGTTACCAATTGGTAATTATTTTGCAATCAGAATGCATTTAGAAACAGAATAAAATCTTTATTTTGTGTTATATTTACAATTTATTGGGTTTCAGTATATGATAATGATTGTTTGGAATATATTTAAGATAAATAGTGCACATACTTAGTAATAAAACATACCACTGTAGGCAATTAAATAATTTTAAATGGACCATATGTTTATATTTTGGAAAATAAAATGGAGTACAGATTACTAAAAGTTGGATGTCTGGGGATTTTGGAATGCAGTACTTAACAATATTTCAAAGATTCTTACTTATAAAATTATCTTGATATATTTGACTCAAAACCTCTTAGCAGTTTAACTATCCTGAGTTCTTCACTATGATAAATATTTTTAAAGCAAGGCTCAAGCATAGATTTAACATCTAGTGCAACATATATTCTAGAGTAAGGATGCACTCTAGAATAGAGTGCACTTTGCTGGTCACTGAGTTGGTTCCCTGCACGCACACTTCTAGTGTCATTTGAGAGACCTACGGTGTCCAGTAGGATAGACTGTAAAAGTGATAGCTGCCTTGCCTCTGTGGAAGGGAAGTGGGAAGCTGGAGGCATACAATAAGGCATCTTAACAATCATGGCTATTTAACAACTAATTCAAAACCTGAATAGAAGGCAAGCCATAACACCACATGGCTTTTTTGACAAGGGAAAGAAGTCTGTTGTTCATACTGACTGTGTTTTAAAGTAAACTTCTCTTGTGCAATTTGGGTTTAGTCAGAATTGGAAGGGGGCAGACAACAATATTTATAGCCATAAGCATCAGTTATGAGGGGAATATATCACTATTACAGTAACAGAGAAATTTGATCCAGGCAGAACTCAGGAGGAGACCTCTCATTTTTTCATTAAGCAAAGCTTGTGGGTTTGCTTTTCCATGTTGAGATTTTTGGTTCCAGGACTCAAATGCTTTTCAGTTTGCATCTCATTGACATGCTTTGAGCACTACAAGAGATCTGCTAGGAAGACCTTTGTTGTTGAAAGAATAGAAAGCAATAGAAATTGACTCGGCCCAGGAGTAGTCCGTTAGAAACCTAGATATTTGGAAAGCACTATAATAAACAATAGAATATTAGCAGTAAATAGAAAATATGACCAAACTGTGCTCTTATGGGCATCATTCTTCTAACAGGGAGACAGTAGATAAGATTTAGTCATAGATTCACATCTATGCAGGGTAATCAAGGGGGTTTTTTATCAGTTAATGCCTCACACTCTTCAGCAGGTGACAAGTGTTAGACCTATATATTTTTGTCTCTTACATATTTCAATGTCTATATACCTTTTTCTGCTGCTCCAAAAGGTGGGGACTGAGTGTCCTTTTCTAACAATACCTCTTATACCTCGCACAGGTAAGACACTGCCAGTCAGGCAACATATTCATCTGCAAATTTCTATTTCTTTCTTCACTTTAGAGTGATTTTTCTGCTCATCTTCACATATCTTATTTTGGCCAACAATCTGTAGACAAAACTCCCTCTTTTTTTCTCAGCAGTAACACTGGGAAAACATAGTTTTTAAGTGGCATGAATCGTGAGCTTCATTTTTCTTTGAAACACCTAAAGAAAAGAGAAGGTGCTTTGATTAGTGAGGTTTAGAAAATGGAAAGTGTATTACAAGGGAAAAAATAAAAAGTGGACCAAAAAACGATAAGAAGAGGATAAAAGAAATTGTATTTTCTGATTTTTTCTTTTCATAATCTCCTTTTAAGATATTGCTCAATGTTAATGCTTTTCCTATTGCAGTAATGAAGTGCACTATTTGCCAAAGTGACCAAAAAATTCTGTTTATGTATAGGGGAAAAAACCAAACGAAGAACTTTCTTGGGAAATTTCCTGAGTGGAAAGTTATGATTAAATTTTAAGATCCTTTTTTCTATGTCTCATAATCTAACATATAAGAGCAGAAGAATTGGGAACTATCCTGTCCTACTTAATAGAACCATTCAAGTCCAATAAGAAGAAAGCAGACAATATCCCCAGAAAGAAAAATGCTCTTCCTATACCATTGTCAAGGTTAGATTCAAACCACTGAGATGTCAATAGTAAGATTTTTATTGACTTCTAAGAGTTTCCTTGCTTCTTTGTGGAAAAGGAGAGCAGACAATGCTTACAACACTAGAGGTACTTTCAGAATTCAGTGAAGGCAGTCTAATCTTAGAAGCACACTGTACAGCACAGTAGCTCTGGAAAGAAGACCTTAGCTAATGGATGGACTAAAGTCATGTCTTTAAAGAAATACAAAACATTCAAATTTTACCAAAACCATAAATTATTTTCAGTTTAGACCTTTCTGTAACAAGCTTTGATTTCCTTTTTTTTTTTTNNNNTTTTTAAATAGGTCCTGTTTTGAATTTTACAGAATTATCAACTTAGTGGCCATCCTCACAATCAGCAAGGAGAAATTATTTGAGAGAAGGTATGGAGAATTTCAGGGTAGAGACCTGTTCTCATTTATTTCCAAACTCTTGGTCTACACCTGTCAAACCTAATATAGATTACACGGTGCATGAGAAAGAAAAAATCATGCTCAGGTAATTTTTAGTTCAATTTTTAAAAATTGAACTAAATTCTCCTGTCCTGTCCTGTCCTGTCCTGTCCTGTCCTGTCCTGTCCTGTCCTCTCCTCTCCTCTCCTCTCCTCTCCTCTCCTCTCCCGTCCCTTTAATCACATTTACTTAAGTTTCTCAAGTGCCAATAGCCCTGAAAGCATTTCTAGTGCATCACAGTTCTGACTTGCCCTATATTTATTTATGACCTTTATCAACAACAGATGAGCAACTGTACATAAATTGCATGGTGATCATGTGGCATGGGTAATTATCCACTAGAGATTGGGAAGGGAATATCGGACAACTTCTCATCTAAAACAGAATTAGAAACCAGGTTTATAGTGATATACCAAGACAAAGTTGTAAATGTACTTTGGTTAAAATATATACCTGCAATACTATCTTAATTAATGGAGAATCCTAGGGTTCAGTTAATTTAACAATCAAATACATAGAGGGTTTTTTACACAGAAAATATATACTAATAATTCTATATTTCATTAGTATAGGATCCATATTTCAGCTGGAAAATCTCTCACAGAAGCTGAGCAATCAGCCTCTCTGGGTATGGTATAGTAATGTACTAGCTTGTGTGTATGAGGTCTTATTATAGAGATGTCAGTTTTAGTTTGAAACATAAACATATTTTTATTTATACATTAGTGCTTATAGTGATCAATGACCATCTGTGCAGTATATTAGAATTTGGTTTTGATCAGTAGAAAGCAATTATTCATAAAACTCAAAACAGAAGGCAAAGTTGTGAAAGAAAGGAGAAGAATTATGTCTTTCTTACAGGGAAGGTAATTTTAATATAGACGAGATTGGCCCAAGTCCTGCAGTTTGGATTGATAGATTATCTAGCAGAACTATCATTTCAATAATCTCAATGACAGCGTAGCGGTGGATACTTGGTACAATATTATAAATTAAATTTACTGCAAATGTCATTGAAGAGAATATGGAAAGAGATCTGTCATTTGTATTTGTAGAAGCTAAGATAGGGAAAAATTTAAGATTTTTTGACAAAACATAACAAAAATTATCAGCATAATATAGTTACACTACCAGTAGTGTAAAAGACTTCTTTCATCACTACTTTGCTCATTACGATACTTGAATTGCCCTAATATTTATTTGATCAGAGAGGGATGATGTACTTTTAAAGAGAGATATATTCTTCATTAAATTTCTGGATTTAAGAATATCCAATGTCCATGTTTCAGAAACACTTTTTTTTCAGAAAGTATGAGCTGCCTCTGTCTAAATCCATCTACTTATGCAACTGGAAAGCTGAACTGGGAACTGGAAAATTAATATTCACCTCCATATAGAGTTATATGTTGGCCTGACAGTGATGTTTGCAACATAGATACCAGGTTGGTGGTATAAAAGTTCTGGAATACAGGAGACCAAGGAACAATAATAAAAGTATTGTTTCTGATTACAGTATTTTGTAGCCTCATTTTATCGCTTTCTTTGCCATGACAAGGTCATAAATAATGTAATCTAAAAGCTTTAAGGAAAATTACAGAAGGCTTGAATTTGCAGGCACCTGAAAATTATTTGTAACACACTGGAGCTAAATTCTCTTCGAAGTTAGAATTTATAAGTTGAGATGAACTTTCTTACCTAAGGGAATTTATAGGGAATTATCTTTGAAAGTGGAAATCTGCCATTAATATAAAGTGCAATTAATGCAAAGGAGCTTAGTTGGGTTTTGTAATGTTGTTATTTGTTTGGTTTGGGTTCTTTCTTTTTTAATGCATCCTGAAATCAACCAAATGGACATAAAAATAAACTATATTACAATTTAACCCTCATTATGTCATATCTTTATCTGCAAAAAATGTATATACATATTTTTAGGTTAAGCAGCAAGTGGGGAAATATAAGAGATCCAATTAATATTAATTATGCTGGTTTTAACTTATAATTGAAATGAAAAATGGAATTGTTCTAACCAATGTCCAATGCAAAATGTATTCCTACAGAGAGGATATCAGGTGGGTCCCTAGAGACCTCAGTTCTATTTTAAGCCTGCTACTGGCTTACTTTGAGACTCTTGGCAAATCATGTTACATCATTTTGGATAATTTTCTCCACCTAAATAATGACAACTTTCAAAGAGCACTTTATGGAAACATATACTTCCATGAAGTGTAGATGAATACTGTTGAATTCATGGTCATTATTTGTAACATAAATAATTTATAAAATTATGAAAAAATACTCAGCATCTAGGTTAGGATGAGATTGTACCGATCTGCTTAATTCCTATATTTTTGTACCTTCATAATAAACACTTCCATGGATGAATATATGTCCTCCACTGACTCTTAAGACAAATAAAATACGAAAAAAGTTGCACATAACGCTGTTTTTCCTTATTTCTGTCTTTTCATTTCCATTTTCTTCCTTTTTCTTTCCCAGTGTTGCCAGCAGGTCAAGTGAGATGATCCTTTCCCTCTGCTCGGCACTGGTGAGACCACACCTGGAGTGCTGAGTCTAGTTCTGGGCTGCTCAGATCAAGAGAGAAATGGATATACCAAAGAGAGCCCAACAAAGGACCACAAAAATGATCCAGGCACTGGAGCATCTCTCAGAGGTAAGTACAAGAGAGTTGAGACTGTTCAGTCTGGAAAAAAAGGTAATCAGGAGAGATCTTATCAAATGTGTATAAATACCTAAAGATGTGATGGGGGCAAGGACAAAGAAGACAGAACAAGGACCAGAGCCAGTGGTCAAAAACTGAGACAGGAAGCTTCATTTGAAGATCAGAAAACACTGTTTTTCCATACGGGTGACCAAGCACTGGCACACTCAAGTGTGTCACACTGGCTACTCAGGGAGGTTGTGGTGTCTATTCTTGATGATATTCAAAAGCCATTTATTTGGATGTGTTCTTTGGTAGTGTGTTCTCGGTGGCCTTGACTGAGAAGGGATTTGGGACAAGATGACCCCTAGAGGTCCTTCCAATATCAACCATTCTATAATTCTGTGATTTCACGTTTCAGTAATTTGCCATTCAAACAATTCAAAATTTACATTTTTTCCTGAGGTATTCCCATAGACCAAAACCACATTTTCCCCAGTTATTTCATATCCTAAAAATTTGATTACACTTGTATAATGATGACACTTACTAAAGAGATGATATTTTGTGCTGCCTTTAATTCATCAAGGAAAGAATCAAAAGAATTTCTCTTAATTCCAGAATATGCCTGCACTGCAATGCAAAGTGAGTGTACTTACTGCACGTATAGTAATTAAGCTGTTGTGGAAAATACAATACCAATGATTTTAAATAATCCAAAGGGAATGTATAATATGAAATTAATCTGCTGCTGCTGTAATATATGAAATAGTTAAGAAAAAAACAATGGAAGCAGCAAGGTACTACTGTCACATTGAGAAAATCAGATATTTTGAATGGTTTTATCTATCTATCTATCTATCTATCTATCTATCTATCTATCTATCTATCTACCTATCTATCTACCTATCCATCATTCTGTGTTCTGTTGAATACCACGTTTCCCTTTTTCTCTTACCTTTATCCCTTCTTGGTGGACAGGAAGTAGAAAACACTTTCCTTGTCACCACTGGGTGCATAGTCTAGTTCCATTTGTCTAGAAAATTGGAACTAGTGTGTCAAAAGGGGAGAGAAAATCTGTCATGACCATAAGGATGTATAGGATGATAATTCAAGACAGCTTGCAATGTCTGCTGTCTTTGAGCCAAAGCTCATATCTACCACTAAGAAAATAGAGATTATTACTTCTACACATGACATTCTTTTCCTTCACATTTCTTTGGAACTTAATTGAAATACTTCTGCAAATATATCTGTCAATTATTTTAATTTCCAACACAGTATTTATACAATTACAGTAATAATCAGACTTGCTATCCTTTGGTGACTCTACCATCAAGGAAAACACGAAAAAGTAAAAATTTCTGAATGCCACTAGGATGAGCACATTCTTTGAAACACTCTTCATTTTAAGAATATTGAGTGCATGTGACTGAACAATTGTCATACCCTTGTCTGCCTACACAGCCAAAGCAACATTCAAACACATAGCAAAAATCTGTACCACTTTAGCCTGTACAAAGTAGAGCTCAAGAAACTAATGCCATATAAGGATTTTTTTAGAAACTCCTATTTATATGACTGTTTGCAATGTTGACATTTTTTTCTTAGTTATTAGAGCAAAAATATGCTATGTTGATTATAGTAAGAATTTGCTTTGTGTAAGTTGTTGGGGTTTTTTTTAACACATTTCAGTATGGTGCATCAAAGTATGAAATGACCATGATTTATTGCAGAGAGCAATTTCCAGCTGAGACAAAGTTATTGGAATTCCTACGGGCTCAGCTAGAAAGAGGGAATTTACTTGGAGGACATCGTGGAGTAAATAAGTCCACTTATTTACTCTTAGTAGTACTCTTAGTGTCCTACTTTTAGTTACAACCAAAGTAATATGCAGAATGTATGTGCATACTAAATCTAATCACCAGAAGAGATATGGCTAATGAGTTACATTTCCTGGATATTCAACCTCCATATGGCAGGTACAATACTTATCACGCCATATCCTTGATACCACGGACAGGAGTACATTCTGCAAACATGGTTATGACACCTTTTCATTGATTCAAGAAGTGGCATTCAAACAGAAACTGTTTCAAGCTTCTGCCAAGATGGAATAGCTGAGAGGAAGTCAGTAAAGTATTACCAGAAGTTTCTCCAGCACGAATGTTTTTGTCCAAGGAGACCTCAGTATCAAAATAAAGAACAACTCATCATGGTTAAAGTACCTCACATGATTTCACAATGGTGAATATCATCGTTTTTACTTGAAGATTTTATTGTCAGATTAATGTTTCTCTATTACACCTTCCATCCTCAGTAGATGTCCATAAACCATAACAAAAGTATTGATATCTAACCCATACAGAGGCTCTTATGCAGGCAACTTATGGAACGGAATCAAAGTTTCCATGGGGATTCAGTGACCTAAACACAAATTCCTGGTGCTATCAGCGAGATCAAAAGTCTCCAAGTCATCTGCATGTAGCTGTCACATGACACACAGGACCTGCAGAAGGCTATGCCCTTCTTCAACAAATTTTTATCTTGCCTGATCAAGAAAGCAAATTTTCTCCTTACTGTTTTATACAGCTGAGATTATGAGAGTTCTTGGATGTCATAAATATATGAAAATAACTCTGAACCACTGTCTTACGTACTCTACCCTAACTGAAAAACAACATGATTTCCTATTTTTTTTTTCCAAAATGCTAGGACTGACATATAGTTTAACATATAATCTAAGTACTGACGTAGTGTTGGTTTTGTAAACATTATTCAGATCATACCTAAATATCTGCAAAATCTGTGTAGATTATCTACATATAAAACATTTCTCCCATATTAGAAAATCTTTTAAGTGCTGAAAGTTCTTTATTTCAGTTCATTAATCCTCCCATAAAGTCTGGAAAACACTAGTCTTTTTTTTTCATTTACAAAAAGACTAAGATCTATCTGCAGAGATCATTATGAAATTGCAAGAATACAATCCAAAAAAATAATATAAATTAAGGAAATCTTGAAAATATAAATTAGCTTTTAAAAATAAGCCAGATTATTTTCAGTAGGAGTAATCATAAGAACAAGAATTCATACATAAAAATTAGATATTGTTAAGTTCATGAAAGATTATGCCTATTATAAAGGGCAATATTACTATAAAAGAAATGATATTTCAAAAAAATACATAATTATCAGAAAAAAAGTGTTTTTCAAACCAAACAAAATTAAAATCACTACTGGTTTTAAATATATGACATACAAATAAAACATTTTCTTTCATTACTTGTCCAAGTGTCCTCTCATATGTAATATGAAAGCCTTGAGTAGGGACTTCAAAGAAACATATCTTTATTTTTCATTCTTTAAATATCCAGAGAAGGACAATGCAATTCTTGCTACCAAGAAACCTAACCAACTGTGTCCAGTACACAAGCCCCTCGCCCCTCGTAAATGTTTGAATTACACCTAAAGGATCTTGTTGCAATTATGCATATATACAAGTCCTCTAGGTATCAGCATTCTTTGTATATAAATTGTCCTTCAATTTTATCTTTAAGTAAAAATTTGGTAATAGAAATATTTTAGTTGTTAATTTGTGATGTTTTTTATTCTTCGTATCCTATGTGTTTACCACAGGAAATAGCTCTGGAAGCAAGCAGCCATTTTTCATGGAAGAAACTATTTACTTTGACAAGAATTACAATAAGGCTTTCCTTCTTGTTTGGAGGATGAGATGGTTGGGGATTTTTGTTGTTGTTGAAAAGAAAATAAACCAAACCAAGGCAACACATGGTAGGCTAGACAGAAACATGACATAAAAGCTAATTAACCTGGATTTGTGAAGAGATTTTTCTGAATACTGTCATTAGGTGTTAGATGTATTAACAGGGAATATGCACACAGATAGCAAGGACTTGGGACTTGCCTCACGAAGTCTCAGTCCCAGCTACTACCGTAAATAAGCTTTAATTGCTAGAGAGTAGAGTACCTCGTAGTGTCATGCTGGGGAGGTACTTCAGAAATAGTTATGGAAAAATGAAATGCTTTCTGAAAACCAGCCACAGAATTGGGTAGTTTCACTCAGTAGGCACTGCACAAGAGGATCTTCACAGTCCACTTCGAGATTTCTATACGTCACCCATCAGAGAGAGCATCAAGATAAGCAGCAAGAAGTAAAATTCTTAGCCGGTGAAAGTGAGCTGATTTAAAGGCTGCCTATAAATAATCAGAAGTTGAAGAATTATATTTAAGCTGAAAAAGGATTAAAAATGAGTGAAAAAAGGTAAGAGAAAAGGGAAATAAAGGAATTAGGTATTAAGGAAGATGGGAAAAAAAAAAGGGCATGAAATAAGGTACAAACTATGGTAGAAGAGAGGCTAAACTGGACAAAAAAGGCATTCTATAGAGTTTTTAATGGGGAAGAATCATACAGTGTTAATCTAAAACCCCAGAACTGTTTGGAAACCTTGAGAAATTATAAATCAAAGTAAGAATGAAAGACAGAAAACAGAAAAAGGTCTAAAGGTAACTTTGGATTTGTTTCATGTTCATGTTGAAATTTCACACTATTTTTTCCAATCAGATTTAATACATGAGATTTGACTTTACATTTTTTAAAAAGACCTGAAAAGTAGAGGAATTTTTTTGCATGCTCTGATAACAACCAGTTTGTATATAAGCAAGTGTAAAAAAACAACAAAAATCCAGAACGACAGCAACAACAAAACTCAACAACAACAAAACTAATTACGAGAATGACATAAGTAGACAATAATGAAGGGAATGCTCCAACACTTCAGTATAGCTTTTAAGACCATTTCATTGGTTCCAATGGTAATACAATGGTTTTAGTGCAGTGGCCAAATTTCTTATTATGTGCTGCATTAACTAGGCATATGGAATAAGTTAAGAATGAAGTGGTAAATTTGCTTTTGTGGGTTTAATCCAGACCTTTAACTTCACTGTTTTGCATTTAATAAAACACATTATCAAAAAGAAGCGTGACATCTCCTTATGAAAAATGTTTTATCTACATAAAGGCAAATTAAAGAGCAGGTGGTGGATTTAGAAGAACCTACGTCAACTATCATTCCTTACCATGGAAAGAAATATTCTCATTGTTGATTAGAGACTATCACAAAGAGTCAAATGCAAAGCTAAGTGAATCATTCCTCCTAGAATTCATAATTACTTATCCTGCAAAGGATTTCATTACAATACATCTGGGGTGGGATGAAGCCCTGTGATAGGGAAAAAATGAACACATTTTAAATCTGATTATATGTGAATATTTGAAAATTATATGTACCTTCAAAAATGTATTCTTATTAGAAAATCTGTGCAGCAGCTTCAATATTTTCTCCTGTTGATGAAGGTAAGAAGGTAAACTCACGACTGCAAAGCAAAATCTCCTGGCACAGTATTTCAAGTATACCATACAAATACACCTGAAATTCTGCAAGATGGGTGCCCCAAAATAGTTATTTATCAAGCTGCACCGACTCCACGGAAATTGTAATAAATTTCTTCTCCAAACGAGCTATCTGAATTATAATCAGCATAGAAGTTCTAAGGATTTTCAGTTTGAACAGTACTGGAGTCTGACAACACTTTATAAAATAAAGTTTTACTGAGACAGTAGAAAAGACAAAAACATGCCCATAAGGCAACTTTCATGATCCCTGACAGCAAACACAGGATCATAACTGATATCTTGTCTACGGTAGAGTGCCAGGGACACTTGGAGTCCAGGTCATCTGGCCACAACAGTCAACCATGCAAATATCTTCGGAATCTTAGTAAGAGTTGCACCATCCTTTGGTTCCACCACCCCTTGGTTCCACCAGTGGGAGTGAGATTTGAGAGAATTGTACATGACGTGAATAATGTGGGTCATATCATGCCTACAGTGCCCACCCTGCTCAGGGGCACGGTGTCATCAGTCTGCCCTATGTGGCCAATAATAGACAAGAGGCAGGCCATCAGAGTCTCAAAAAGCAGTGTATATTTGGCAATTACAATACATAGATCAGTTTGCATTCAAGATGAGCTGCAAGTTAACAATTTCTTACTCCAGGGTATGTCAAAATGCAGAATAACAATCAAAGCCACGCAACTCTTTTTAATGTATATTTTTGAAGTTGCCATATGTCCTAAACCCCAGATTTTTAAAGTACCTCATAACCTATAGGTAAAAAAGGCACACCTAATAGGATTTTCAAAACCACCGAGGTGTCTAGCTTTCATTAATTTAACTGAGGGCAAAGGACAGGAATTAAATGCTGAAACAGTGACAATAGAATTCCTTTCAGACTGTCTTATATAATTGTCAGATCCTGGAGAGCAGGGAACTAGCTAATACTTGAAAGAATGAATGTTTTAGTTAATTTTATTATGTTACTTAACGTAACGTTGCTTAGCTGCCACAGTGGTAAGTATCTCAGAAAATCCTTCTTTCAGGGACCTTCACCGTTTTTTCCTTTTGAACAAACATCCAGAGCAGCACAAACCTCATTTTATCACATCATTTCAGTAATATGTTTTTGCTACCTTCCAAGTTTCATTTCATATTTTCTGTGACTGGTAGTTACAGTGCTAATACAGACTAATGTTTTACCTCTGTGCCATTGATTTGTATTTAGAAGGGTATCCTCAACTTGTATCTCTGTGAAGCACATGAATCAAGAGAGAACAAGCATTGTATTTTACAGACGGAATTGTCTGCCCCCATTAGCAATGTACAAGAGAGTGTTTGAACTACAGACCCCAGGGCACAGCAAAACCCATGTCTCATTTCAAGTCAAGGTAAGGAGACCATAATACAGGAGCATCTGGGAGTGCTTCTTAGAGCATCAAGTAGCACGATGTTACCAAAAGCAGGATGGAAAAATTATCAAGACATTTTGGAAAGAAGTCTGTTAACTAATATATTTTTGTTTGAAAATTATAAGGAAATGTCTTTCATGAACGATGAGGTTCCCTCCACAAGTGGCTTTCCTTGCCAATTTTCCTCTACTGTGAAGGCAGAGACATCCTTTCAGAAGAGGTAGCCGAGGAAGGTGTGTGACTCAGCAACATTCTTCACTGCTCATTAATTTTTTCCTATCAGAATCTGAGTGCGGGTCAGTCCCTTTGCAATGAAGATAAGGCGGTGCATTTGAAAACTAAAAATAGGACTGACTTGAAGGGTTTGTCTTTGTGATTTTAAGGAAAGTATGAACATCCATTTGGACATTACGCATTTTAAGCAGGTAATGTAGCTACCCTTGTCTCTTATACAATTTCTAGCCAAAATGCATGTAAACCCCCCACCCACCAAAAAAACCTCAACCTCAGAGAAAATACCTTCCACCTGTACATCTACTATTCAGCAACTCTTTGGATTACTGCAATATTATCTAACTATGGGAAAAGGAAGTAACTTGAATATGTACAGAATTATTCTAACCCATCAGAATGTCCATTCCAGTTCCTCCTTACAATGCTTATTACTTTCTGGAATTCTGACTGCTGGGTTGGCATTCTTAAGGCTAAGGTATTTTCCTCATTTTAAAACCACATAATCAGGAATAACAAGGAATAATGAATAACTGGACAAATATTCTGTTGTTGTTGTTGTTGTTGTTTGAGTTTAGAGGATGTTTTACTAACCTTATGAATGGTGCAAGAATGCTGTGCTAGAGCAAACTTTCCTCTATAAGGTCAATTAGTAGTTAGTCAAAGAAGTTTCTTCAGCTCCCACAAATGCTTTAAGTTGCTGAGGGATGCTGCTCTGAAAGTTGCTCGGAAGTTACATCCCCTTGCCTCAGCAGCTTCCCTCTCAAGAATCGTAGTGAACTGCAAGAGAGAAACTCCATCCTTTGCAGCACCAATTGACAGCTTTGCCAGATGGTATTTGATCACCCAACTCAAAGCCATAAACTTTAAATGATTTTCAGAAGTCGTAAGTCCTAGAATACTGAGCTCTTGAGCTTTTATTTTCTCTTGTCCCCTTTCATCCTGACAA
The DNA here is from genome assembly GCA_013397175.1 of Platysteira castanea. Taxonomy (NCBI): domain Eukaryota; kingdom Metazoa; phylum Chordata; class Aves; order Passeriformes; genus Platysteira; species Platysteira castanea. The sequence goes on along the minus strand of VYXC01002710.1, from coordinate 113,231 downwards.
AAGGAGCCATAAATGACAAATTCTCACTCTTCCTGGAGGTCCCCACTCAGTCAGGCCTTCTCTATTCACATTCTCTTATTCTCTTTTTCAGGGGATTTCTTTATTATGAAATAGGCCTGTAAAGACCCAATCCTCCAAAACCCCATAAACTATAATTTTTACGAGTGATAACAGGTTCACCTATTTTAGTTGTCACCTTAGGAAATTTCTTTGCAAGATTCCTTTCTCTTTTCTCCAGCACATGAGAGAGTAAACCAAGAGAGATGAGCAGTAGCAGGGTAAAGTTGTCTCTACAGCAGGGATTTTAGAACATATCTGCTCTCCTACTTCAAAAGTTCTTATTTCCTATTGCAGAATGTGGATTTGGCTATTGATCAACAGAGTGAAACTAATAAATGTAATGGTGGTATCACAAATTCATTGAAATACATTACGTTATTTATCCAGAAGAAACATCCAGTTATAAGGCTCTAACATTCTCTCAAAAACTGAGTGAAGAAATCAAAGGAGCCTTGATGTGATGGCAGTTACTGTTAATATCCACTCTAGATCTCCTATATTCTTTCAAATGCTTTAGTGAATGAAGGACTTTTCTCACAATAGAAGGATATTTCTGGGCTTATCCTCTGTCTCCCATTTCTCATGCCAGACTCGTGCAAATGAGTACAGGACAACCTCAGAAAAGTTGCAAGGTTTTCCCTTTTATAGCCTTATGCCTGCATAGCAAATCAAATGTGTCCAAGCATGCGATCATGCTTCCACAGAAACAATATCCTCTGAACCTTGAACTGGACTTCTCACTAGGACCACTAAAGCCATTCCTTTAACAGCTCTCAAAGGTGTCATATTCCATTTGTACTTCTTGGTAAATTATATGGTCTTTCTTGTGAACTTATGTCAGTTTAGGGGATCTGTTTTGACACAAAATGTAACATATCTGTCTAGCTTAAACCCACCCACAAGATATTTCAACTATGAAAGTGTTGAACTACTCAGTGTCCTGATCATTCTGCAAATTCAAATAGAAAACTATGCCAACTTCCAAACCTATGTCTGGTGAGGTTTAGTCCTTCCTTTAATTCTCCTTATGAGAGTTATTTTCCTGTTTCTACTATAACAAGTTATACTGTCAAGTGAAATAGTAAAACAGACAGGTTGCAGAAAAAGGAGTTATCAACTCATTTCTTCCAAATCCTGCATGTCTCTTTCAAGTGTTTGCATTTGATGCATGAGACTGAATCAGGTCTTGAACATTTTGTCCATTGAAATCTCACTCTGAATCCATCTCCCTCCACAAAACAGTAGTAATAGTAGTAGTAGTAGTAGTAGTAGTAGTAGTAGTAGTAGTAGTAGTAGTAGTAGTAGTAACAACAACAACAACAACAACAACAATAATAATAATAATAATAAGCCACACCTGCCCCCCCCAAAAAATCCCACAAAAAACCCAGTTAAAATTAAAAAAAAAAAACCAAAAAAACAACAATTCATGTTAAACTGTAAAAGCCCAAAAGCTTACTGTGGTCACGAAGCCAAGAAACAAACTGCATTTTCCTGAAGGAAAGCATATCTTTAGCCCTCCAAATGACATGATCCTTTTTGACAGGACACTTTGTGGTCAATATTACTTAAGAAATCACACAATCACTCCAACAGCTCATAGCTCTCTGGTAATGTGGCAGTCCCCATTGAGTTCCTGCATGCAATAAAATTCTGAATGGTGAGTCTGTTAGATTTACTATACACACTAATCCTGACCACCTCTTTGGATTTCCAAGAAGCAGGGCACTGTTTTTGTCATCACCATCAACCTAACCAAAGCAGGACATGGCTATACTTTCCCTTCATACTAAGGTAGCTGCTCAGCTCTTTATATATTCTATTCATCTGGTCTACAGATTAGGGTAATTTTGTACTAGGTTGTCAATTTATTTCTCAATTTTTAATGGAACAAATCTACCTAATTAAGTGAAAGCTCTCAGATCATCTGCAAACCAGTGGATGAAAAACATTAACCTAATGCTGCAGCAGTACTGGAAGTGTTTGAAAACTGCCAGCAAATATCCTCCTGTATTGTACTGGAATTTTATGGTGAGGAGTATAGTCAAATGTACATGATTCAAAGTCTGCATTAAATCAACCAGGGCTTGCAAGATCATCTAGAAAAGGAAATGCTCTGAAGGAAAAGAATTATGTGAATTATGTAAAATGAAAAAGAATCCCTACAAACTGCCTGAAAGAACTGGAAATAAATTTCTTGGATCTTTTTCATAACATTTCTCCAGACTAGCTGGCTACCTGTTAACTTATGTTTTATTTTTCAGGTTCATTTCGGCTTTAATGATCCCTTTTTAAGCCTTTTTATAGAAAATCTATTTTCTGAGTATTAAGAACCACCTACTTCAATTGTTCTGTGGGATGAAGATAAACATATTGAAGGCTTCTTTTGTTCCGTTTTGCAATTTATGACTTGCTCTGATTCTGACATTGCTCCTTACTATTGTTTTGCTTAACCTTGTCCTTTTTCAGGCCTTAAACCTGGCTTTATCCAAACACTGATTTTCTGAACTCCTTCATTCCTTCCTCCATCACATCCCTTCCTCAGCCCTGGCCTCAAGCATATCTTTCCCTTACCTGTTTTCAGATCATCACAATTTGGATTCATTCCCTGGATCTCCAGGGTTTTCCAGTCAGAGCCGAGAACCTCTTCAGCTAATTAATGCATGATACAACGATACCTAAGTATGGTAAGGCAATGCTATGCTTTTTTTCTTCATGAACCATATAAATTATGTTTGCTGACCCAAACTTCTGCTCTATAATTTTAGATCTGTCTGAAAAAACTCCAGCTCTATATTAAACAGCAGTCTTTTCAGTGTGTTTCATACTGTAAGTATCAGTGGCCAGACTGTCAAATTTCAGGTCTTTGGTCTGTCTGCACAGCAGCCAGAGGATTTGGTGATCGCAACACAGTGATACACCTGAGTCAGCTTTACATTGGATACTACAAATACCAATAGCAAAAGCATGGACTTCAACACCTGAAGGTAAAAGTCCATTAGAAATTTCTTGGTATTTACTTGAGGGACTGAGTCATGCTGTCTCTTCTGGGCAATTAGAGGCCCAACTAGCTAGATTGAAGCCAGAGAAGGTAGCTGCTTAAATTTTACCTTAAGAGTCTCAAAGTGGGCACAGCCTAGAAAAGAATTGTTGGGGTGCCCCCCGGGGGGATGGGCATGGAAGCTGAAGCATGGTCTGCGGGGTCTCCCAAGCTCCCTGGTGTTCTCCTGTTCCTTATTGGTTATAGGTGTTTTCCCCGCCCCGGGGACTGGGGGTGTCCCATGATCCCTGGGTCTTGGGGGAGAGTTGGAAAAGGTTTTGTGCCTGACCTGGCTACCACGTGCTGAGTCTCTGTCTCTTCTGGCTGCCATGCGGTCAGAGAAATAAAACATCCATGAATATCTACCAAAAATATTGTTCCTGATTCTTCCCATGGGCCAAAGCTGTCTTCAGAGAGGGTGCAGCCCAGAACCGGACTGCAACAAAGAATGATATACTGTTCTTAAATCAAAGTCATAGTTGATAAACATGAGTGTTTCATTATGACAGTAAAAAATACACTGAAAATAAAAATAATAAATGTATTCCAAGATGCTAAGTAGATTAATCTAGAGGTCACATAGAACTAAATTATATTCTATTATCTGAGAAATAATATGTGGTCATTGAATTAATGAATATTGTAACAAACCCCTGTAAAGAGAAAGAATTAAGATTACTCATGCAGGCTTCACTGCCATTTTCAAACACTGGTTCTTAACTATATAGCTTTAAGGTTTTCTGGAAGCATAGGCTAAGGGAATCTTTCTTTCCTTTTCTCTATCTCTCTTTCTTTCTTTCTTTCTTTCTTTCTTTCTTTCTTTCTTTCTTTCTTTCTTTCTTTCTCTTTCTTTCTTTCTTTCTTTCTCTCTTTCTTTCTCTCTTTCTTTCTTTCTTTCTTTCTTTCTTTCTTTCTTTCTTTCTTTCTTTCTTTCTTTCTTTCTTTCTTTCTTTCTTTCTTTCTTTCTCTCTTTTATTTTCTCTTTCTCTTCCTCCTTCCTTCTTTCCTTCCTTCCTTCCTTAGAAATTGTATCTAGGTATGAAAATCCTACACTTAAAAAGAAGCCTAAGCTTGCTTATACATGGAAAGACCAAGCACACACTAAAACCATCTTTTTTTTTTTTTTCCCCAGGATTTTCAGTGCTTCATACCACAAATAAATCAGGAAGGTTTTTGTTCTCCCACACATAGTGAAATTTGGATTTCCATTGCTTCAGTACTCATTAGCAAAGAAAGTCAGAGAAGCATGATAAACAATACTATCTTTTACATTAATGAAATGAGTTGAATTTTTTTAGTGATGAGAGTGTTTGGCATTTTCTACCCACCACATAAAAAAAAAAGTTTCAAAGAGACTGAGTATTTATTTGAAATTATAAGACATAAACTGTAGAGTTTTGGCAGAGTGGTATTTGTTTCCCTAGTCACGCGTTGACATTGACAGTCATTGACGGTGTTTAGTTTCTGTTAGTTTAGAACTTGGGTCTATGATGCTGAACACTTCTGTCATTAAAGTGATGAAAACAAAAGGACAGCAATTTACAAAAGCATTCAGATGTTAATGATTAATAAACATTTTCAGTAAAATTTATAATAACTGTAAACTTCAGACATTATACAGTCATAGACTCATAGAATCATAGAATAGTTTGGCTTGGAAGGGACATTTAAAGTTCATCTATTTCAACCCCTCTTCCATGGGCAGCAGCATCTTCAACTAGATCAGACTGCTCAGAGCCCCATCCAATCTGATATTGAATATTTCCAGGAATGGGGCATCTATCACCTCTTCAGGAAACCTGTTCCAGTGTTTCGTCAACCTCACTGTAAAAAATCTCATCCTTTTACCAAGTTTGAACAATGTCAAGAGATTTTGTGCATGAAGGGCCTTTTTGCATGCTTCATTTCACCAGTTTCCCAAAGGCTTGTCATGGGAACCATACTTCACATATCCTTATTCATGAATGAAGCAACTCATGTATATGTAAATATAATCCTCCACATCTTAGTGATAGAGCCTATCAAGGAGTTTTTCAGGTCACTACTTTCCCTGTTTTCCAAATTGTGTTCACACATTATCCTGTTTAACAACCAAAGGTCATCAAATATAAGGAAAGAACATTATCCCAACCCTGCTGAACAAAACAAGCATCTGTCAAGCCCTATTCTAGCTCTTGAACCCATTGTTAGCTGGGGAATTTTATGCACTTGAGCAATTCAAAATTTCATTGAGATTGATCCTCTGCTATTATAGAAAAACTTTCAAGAGTTGCTTCCAATCACAGCTCTTCATCCTGACTTTGCATCTCTACCAAGCTCCTGAGAGCATTCAACTCTGATTAATGTTAGCAAATCAAAGCTTGAGATGTCTCATATTTTACCCCCAGATAAACTACAGTATATGAAGATGGAGCACCACCAGTGTCCTCACAAACCAACAACAAAAGGGTTCATCTCCCCTAAAAAGAGACACTTCCAAGGAATATTCTCAGCTATTATTTAGACAAGTTTCTGATTAAACAGGCAAAAAAAAAAAAAGCAATAGTAGAAAGGTTGTCTGTTTACCAAAAATAAGGTTTCTAGTTTGGCTATCGATTCATATCTTCTGCATTTCTAAACAGGTATTACATTGCAATAAATTTCAAAGGCCGTTAACTGGGCTGAGTTTCAAGCAGTTTTAGAATCACAAAACTGATCTATTAGTTCCTCTTTCAGATCCCCTCTAAACACCCAGATTTGATCCCTGGAATATAAAGCTATGCAGTTATGTATTGCTATATTTGAGCTTTTTACAAAGAACTATACACACCATTTTGCTGGTCAGCTATAGAATTTCACAGGGGCTTTGTAGACCCTGCACTCACAATTACAGAAGTTCCTCCCACACTCAAATGCATTGCTTTATGCTAAATATAGAATTTACTGCAGTGACTCATAAATACTTTAAGGTCTTTAATGTAGTTAGTTTTGTCTGTTGTCCCTGCAGAAAATATGAACAAGTCTGCAGGGGGAGTAAGGAATGTAAAAGAAAATATTTCATAATTTACTTTATTTAAAAATAGATATAATATTTTTCTATTTAAAAATCTAATTTAATTTTAATGTGTTGTTTTTGGTTTTGTTTATTTCAGTCTACTAATCATAGAAATACAGAAATACATGGACAAGAATAACAACTCCCTTCTTGACAGGCTGTGCATTTAATAGAGAGTATGAAATTTGAGGTTGACTCTCTTCCTTACCTACGATGGTTTTGTAAGAAGACACCTTCTCTTCATTTCATATTTGGTTTTCCATAGACTTTTTGTTTTAATTCATTTGTGAATAACATCAGTCATAAATCTGTTTATGTAGGCACCTTAATAGTCTCAACAAAACAGTTTTTCTTACCTGGATGGGCATTATGTAGTTATTTATCTGCAGGTGCCTGGTGTGTGCATATCAATGTGTGAACATGTATAGTGCTGTGCATGTTATGATTCTTCAAACTTTATTCATAAACATGTTTTTTCCTCACAAATATACAAGATACTGTATTTTCCTTTCTCTTTGGCAGATCCATACCGTTTCAAATCAGACAACTTCAGAGCATCTGATACTTTTTGCTATATTGGCCAGCAAAGTTCCCAAATTAATACCTATTCAAAATTTAGGCTATTGTACAGTCATTATTTACATGCCAGACTGTAGACTAGACACACTTAATATTTCTTAGACATTCATTAAAGTTGTGAATTCAGTAAACTCAGACATTACTGTGGGGAGAGAGAGGATGAATCGAACTGGGGGCTGTGGGATGTGCCTGCAGAATGCCATGACAGGACAAAGAACCTTATCTCCACCTGACCTTGGGGAAGGAGATGCCACAGGGCAGAGCCCTGTGAGAGGAGCCTGTCGGAAGATGCTGGACAGGTGGACAGCGTGTGATCCTCCCCACACAGGGATGTTGAGAAAGTGTGTTACTGACATGGCAATGTGTGGTAGGTTGCTTAGTGAAAAATACCGTATAAGGAAATAGTGGGTCTTGAAGAAGTGTGTAAAACTAGCTTGTTTCCATAAATAAATGTCTCAGATTCCCTGTTGGTCTGGGTCCATGTCTTCGTCCCCCACCCACACATTATCTTCTCAACCATCCTTTGATTTAAAATGTCTTAAGTTCTGCATTTTAGTCCCAGTATGGTACAGGCTCCTAAAATTTACTTTTACTCAAATACAGATGCTTAACATTGTCACAAACACTGGCTAAACATTTAAGTAGACTGATCACTTTGAATTTTATTTTTAAAATATGCTTATGTCCTGAGATCTGTACCCCTATAACATGTCCAAAGACTTCACCATGTTGCTGAGCAAGATGATTCAAATCCTGATTTTCTGATAAGACTATGAAAGATTTGTGAACAAGTTTGTCTGTGTCTAGTTTCTAGTCACTTTGATATGCTCACAGTGTGCTTAATGTAAGATGAAAGTGTTCAAGACAATGACTTAATGCAAAATACTTCTGTAGTAGTGAGAACAAGGCCTGGATTCCCCCCGCTCAGGCAGGGTTCTTTTGCGGTTGCAGTATTCATGCTGCTTCTTGCTAACACATCTTCTGTCTGAATCTTACATCATTTACACAGTGATTAACTGAAACAGAAGAGTCAAGCAGTGTAGCACAGTCCAGAACTAAATTTATTTTGGTGTTTAGGATATGCATCTGCAGAACTTAAAGATACTGTATGAAACCCCCCAGAATAAAAAAAATTAGAACTCAGCTCTGCCACTTTCTTGGGCCAACAATGTAAACACTGCATTAGTATGCAAGAGGAAGGCAAAACTTTCTTTTTGGCTTCATTTGAAGACAGAAACAGTAGTCTACTTCTTAGAAAAGACAAAAATTAGTGCTGAAGTTCATGAAGCTTACCTATATCTTATGGAAGTATCTATGATAGATAGATATCAAATGCTGAGAAAAAGAAAACTTCTTAGATATGTATTTTCCTTTAGTGATTTTTTAAAACTCAGTCTTCTCATTAATTGCCGACCTTCTCAGAGCACTGCTGTCACAATTCTATACCCTGAACAGCGTCTATGCATACTGTAGTGAATTTCCCCAAATATTTTAAGCTTCTGAATTTAAATTTGAACTTATAACTCTTGGGTACCATAATAGTGCCAAAGTGCTGTTCCAGTTGCATGCCATGACGTAGACAGTACTGAAATAATTCTCTGTTGACAGATGATAACAGAACATATTTCAACACAGCATCATTGCTTTCTATTTCAGCAGTATCTATATGAGAAAAACTTGCTTACACCTGTTTGTTTCATCATTTACCTTTGTCTTTGCAATTAAGTATTACAATTGAAAAAATCATGATTAACATCACAAAGTAATTCTGAAATTTTCTTTGGTTCATTGTCAAAAAACCAGTGCATATTTCCTCCATTCTGTTCGCTTCAGCTCCCACTGGGCTTTATACTGATAATGGCTTTGCCCAGTAATGCCTAAAAACTGAAAAGACAGCTATCCATGCATTACATGTTTTTAAAACACCAAAGTCTTTTCATTAGCAAGTCAAAATAAAGGGCAGATGAGAGAGAGAGAGAAGTAGAGAAACTGGCAAACAATTAAGCAGACTATGATTTCACAGGAAGATTTACAAGACCAGGTAGTTTTCTTATGAGATTCATCAGAAGGATCTGAATTCCTTCTGAAAACATGAGATTGTTTCTAAAATACTCTCCACTAGGTAACCCTCTGACCTCACTAAGAATGGTACAGGGGCTGGGATAGGGTGGTGGAAAGAGCCTTTATTTTCTATTTGCAAAGCTATTCCAAACATGCGGATTTTTTCATGAAAGTTCTTAGATACTATGGCACAGGTTCTTATTAAGATATTATTATCAGAACCACCTAATTTGATATTTCTAATCTTACAATTCTTTTGTTAAGAGGGATACAATTAGTTGTATGAACGGAATATTAAAACAAGTTAGACATTTTATGTTTGGTGCTGACTTTGCACACAGACTCAGAGAAAATTATTGAAAATCTATCAAGACTATTTCTTGCATTTCTTTATATATTTGAATATACAAACTCCCAAAAAAAACAGAGAAACCATTTCCCTCAGCCTAATATGTTTGACTTTGGCAACTGCAGCAGGATATAGTAGGTTTCACTGGGAAACTGGGAAATTATTCTTCTTGAGTTGCTAAATTTCTATATCAAAACCTTCAAGCCCTGAAATTTTAAGCTTTAAATTGTTCATTGTTATGTAAAGAGAATGTTGGAGCTGTTTCAAGAATGACTCTTACCTACCTGAGATTTAATGAAAGGAGAAATGACTCACTTGTAGAGAGGAGGAAATATTTCAGTGTCAAGTTGTTATCATCTTTTCAACATCATTTATTTTGATCTCAAATTTTAAACAGTAAGTCACTGCAGAAATGAATAAATGGGTGGGAGGCCAGGTGAGCTGTTCAAAAGTGCATGAGAAAGTTATTTGAAAACCTACATTTATAGAATCAAGAAAAACTGAGGTATTTATTGTATCAAAACAAATGGAGAGTGCCTGATAAATCAGTGGTCAATTTGTAGAAGAATTTTTTTAAGGCTCAATTTTTGTTTTTTATTTTCTGAGATGAAGTACATTTGTTCTCACACTAAAAGTATTTTTTTGTTTGTAAAAAATGGATGCATAAATTTCTCTGGGATTAAAATTGAAGAAGAGAAGAATCTTCTGGACTGTAAAAATTAGTCATACCTATTTGAAGAGCATCATTTTCTCAGCAGTAGGTCACAGAAGCATAGAATTTGGCTGGGCTTTCATTCATGTGTTTCTACCAGGAAAGCTGAACTAATCTTGCTAAAGCTACTACTGTTTCATGAAAATCTTGCATACATGCACTGAGATTATATTTTTAAGTAATTACATTAACATCAAGGTACATAAATTACAAAGAAATTGCCTGACACTCCTTGGTTATTTCAAAACAGAAGGAAGGAGGGAAAGATTTATCTTTTGTATGTGGCAAACACGGAAGCATGTGTTTGTAAAGAAGGCCAAACTGCATCAGCACTTGTGATAGTGCAGTCTAAACTCTTTCCATAAGATAAGACATTCAGCTTTTAAAGACACATACTATACAGGACCCAATGATGCCATTATATCTGAAGGTTCATAGCAAAATTATACTGCAGAAAATCTTTGATGTTTATTGTGTTCTTACAGACACTCTTTCATAGGAGAAAACTAGCAAAGCTCACATCCTCATTTTAAACATTTTCCACTATGATGCTAAGAAGTACTTAACTATTTCTGAGAGTTCAAATCACCGGTGCAATTTGCCAGATATGCAAAATATCTTGTGGTAAAAATTCTTAATGCTAATCTCTCAACAAAATCTAGGTCAATTTCAAATAAGCAAATCTTAAGAGAAATGAACCCAATTACTGTTGTTAACAATTAGTGTACTCTGTGTGATAGATACATATGAGAAACTCCTGAAAAATGATTCTAGCTTGGAAGTTAAGAACTTTTTCTTAGCAAGTAAGATACCAGCACACACACAGGGGGGTACTTCTGAAAGGTCCTAGCACTTTCTATACAATGGAAATGGATTAATCAAAACCAACACTTCATTCTATTGGATGTTCATTTTCACACAAAATAAAATTATTTATCCCACTTTCCAGATTTTAAAAAAATGAAATGCATTCTAGAAAATTTAAGATTAATATTATAAAATTTATTTAAGACCATGTCTTTGGAGAGTTCAAATTAATTTTGCCTAATCAATCTACTTAAACATCTGACTTTTTTTGACTTCTGATATTCTCATGATTATGAGGCTGTTGGCAGCTTTGACAAGATACAGTGTGGCAAGTGATTTCTGAAATCAGGCAACACAGCAGAAGTATAGAATCCAGTGTAGCTCAGGACCCACCAGACTGTGACATCATTGCAAGGGCCCTGATTCTTATTGTGAATATTTGATGCTTTTTACTTATCCAGTTGATTCACTGAATTCTGTCTGGGTTGTTTCTCCTTGATCATCATTGCAGTGTTTCTTTTTCCTGTCATCAAAAGCACATGCACACACACACACATACACAAAACCCATTACAAAAGGGTAGTCAGTTGGGACTTCTTTCCCAATTCAGTGAGACCAGGTCTCCTAAGTTAGGTAGGCTTCAGCCATTAGTGTTCTTGCTGGTCTCATTCATGCATGTATTTTTTTATGTAAAGCCTAAAATTGATATGTACATCCGGAAGGGATAATGATTCCATTTTTTGATACTAATAAAGCACATGTCTATTGATGCAATAAATGTACAGTTAAAGATATTTTGTGATAGAAATGTATTTGAAGCTTTTGACCTACTGTACTCAAGGTCTACTGTTAGACAAAATCTCCTTCTCTTTACTATAAAAGGAAGCTGGAAAATAAGCCTGTCATTTTGGCCTTCATTATTTCCAACTGTTTAAGCAAGTCCAGTCACATAACAGGAATGTAAATCTTGGGAAAAAAATGAAGTGATAGTAATTAATGAGCTTGAAGTTTCTTTCACTCAGAAAAAAATGCAGTCGTCAGTAGGGACTATATTCCCTTACATTGCTTGTCTGAATAGTTGTATTTTAAATATTTAACATATATTTGACCTATTGGTTTTCAGTATTAACTCAAGAAAAGAGTAACTTTTTCTTTTTTTTTGGCATTAGGAATGCACAGGAGAATCTCTTGGCGGAGAAGCTGGCAGCCATGGATGACATACTAACCAAATTAAAGGCCAATATTGAATCAATCCATTTGTTAAACCAACAGGTAAAAATAGTGAGAAGGAGAGCAGAGACTGTTAATAAAAGCAGATAGTCACAATCTATTTACATGACTATATTAGAAAGCCATTAAATATTTGTGAATATATGTGAGTAAAAAAATGGTTATGTGTTGAGTCAAAAGGCAGAGTCTGATGTTGATGTAATTTTTCTATTCCCTGGAAATGGTTCACAAAAGAATCAAAAGAAATAACATAGAATGTATGACTTAACTACAAAGTACTCTTTGTATTTTGCTGTAGCAATGAATTTCAAGTACTGCAGCAAGCCTCGCAGTGAAAGTTATCATTTCTTCTTACAAACTTTTAAATACCATATTCCCAGCTGTTGGGATCAAAAGAATATCTTGCATTTCTAATCTTAATATTTTATATTTAAAAACACATTGATTCCCCTTAGACTACTTAAATGAATAACAAAGAGTATCCTCTATCATCTCTTAGCATTGCAGTCCATGTCAGCTTTAAACACTCACTAGTATAACAGGGCTTTTAGAACAAAATTTGGAAATACACAAGAAAAGAGAAAAATATAAAATATAATCCTTGAAAAAACACCTTTTTTTT